>CM068768.1:8132011-8172011 GCA_035084275.1 Hydrolagus colliei
TTCACTTAGTTAGTTGGTTGATTAGTTAGTTGGTTGGTTGGTTGGTTGGTTAGTTAGTCAGTTAGTTACTTAGTTGCTCTCTCACCTCAGAGCCGCGAAGCCTTTGTGTGGGTCTGGCCTATCTAGTCGTTCCTCAGAACTTCCTCAACAACCAACGGATGACATTCGCGCTGCGACTTTCACGTCGGGAGGACGTACCAAGGTGCTGGACAGTCAGGGATTAGCACCCAAGGATCACGAGGGGTGGAGGGCGGGGTGGGGTGGGAGAATGGGGGTGTAGGAGGGTGATCGAAGGCCTTGTGTTGAGATGTGCCTTGGAGGAAGCAAGGGAGGGGTGTGTTGGTGGGAGGGGATAAGGCAAAGAGGCTGTGGGATGGAGTGACGGAGGGTTTGGGTGGGGGGGGGGGGGGGGGGGGCGCAGAGAGGCTGTGTTGCTATGACTGTCCTCAACTTGCCCTCAGCAACTCTGAACCAGTGCCATCTTGTCCTGCTGCCTCGTATCATCTCTCAGGGTATTATTCTCCTGGTTTGACTTTATCCGAATTCCCATCTTAAGTCAACGCCTCTCAAGTCTCCTCTTTGTCAAGGCTGCCTTGGCTTGTTAAGGAGTGAAGCTTCGCAGCTCAATGCCCTCTAACCCTGGCGAGGGACCTCATTTGTTCCCTCTGCACAGCTAGAAACTCCCCCCCCCCCCCCCCCCCCCCCCACCGAATGTCACTCAGAGAATCAGAGGTAGGAAGCCATTCTGCCCATCGTGCCTGGGCCAGGGCTTCTTTGCAAGACTCTTCCAATCAGGGCTCTTTCCCTCTGCCCACTCCCTCTGCCCACTCCCTCTGCCCACTCCCTCTGCCCACTCCCTCTGCCCACTCCCTCTGCCCACTCCCTCTGCCCACTCCCTCTGCCCACTCCCTCTGCCCACTCCTTCTGCCCACTCCCTCTTACCCCAACAGCCCTGCAACTCTTTCCTTACCAAGTACCCACCCAATCCCCTTCTGAAAGCTTCTGTTGTCCTTCTGTTCCCCTATCTGCTTCCAAACCCCACCCTACCCCCCCCACCCTTTTACCCTTTCGGGCCGTGCATTCCGGACTGTAATAAACTCTTGTGTGTTTTAACTCTTGTGTGATCCAGACAGGGTCAGGGCTAATCAATAATAAATTGGTCGTTTTCAATCCATGGCTGTTTGTGGGCGGGGGTGGGGTGGGGGGGAAACGCTGCTGTGCGCAATTGGCTGCCGCGTTTCGCCCACAAAATATACAGTCGATTCACTTTACAGTAGTGGTTTGAGACGCCTAGAAGATATGAAAAGCGCTATATCAAATGCAAGGATTATTTTTTTTTTAAAAACCCTACATATTTCCTCGTCTCCCCCCCCCCCCCCCCCCCAGTTCTTTGGCCAATTACTGTATCGTCAATCTGCGTTACCCTGGTTACCAACTTGCCCACCGCCAGTGTGACTGTAAACTATTTTGTTTGACACATGTGTTGGGGTGGGGGGGGGGGGGAGGTGAACAAACCCATTGTTTTTTTGTTCGAAAATAAATCTCGTGACTCACTCACTCACTCACTCACTCACTCACTCACTCACTCACTCACTCACTCACAGATAAAAAGGCTGTAGAGGTGTGTGGGAGGGGTGGGGGGGGGAGTGGGGGGGTGCGGGGGAGAGAACATAGGTTGTCAGGGGGAATGAATAACATAACTGATCAATAGCCCAGGCTTGCCTGAACGGAAAAAAAATGGATTGGGCATTTTTGTTTGTGTGTGTGTGTGTGTGTGTGTGTTTCTACGCAGCGATTCGATGAGCCCTCTGTGTTCTCGGCAACCGTTTGCGTTGTTAGTCAAACAGGGAAGTGGGGAGGGTTTCTTGAACCCAGAGTTAAGAGCGAGAGAGAGAGAGAGAGTGGGAGAGAGAGGGATTTCTAGCTGTGCTTCAGTGAAAACAAGTCCCTGTGCAAAGAACAGGGAGGAGAGCAGCCGTTGAACAGTTTCTGTGTTCTCTATTTAAAGAGTTGCCGTCACCTTTTCCATCAGCTTCTGGCCTCGCTCCCACTCTCTCTCTCTCTCCTCTCTCTCTCTCTCTCTCTCTCTTCCTCTCCGTAGCTCAGTGGTTAGAGCGCTTGCCTTACACGCGTTGATTCGACCTGTGTTCGAATCCAGGCAGGTCAGGGCGAAACTCGTGGCAAGTTTCCTTACTCCACACAGCACACACACACACACACACAAGCCGAATAACAATCCTCCAAGAAACCACGATAATAAATTGGTCATTTTCAACTCCTCTGATATACGGAGTGGGGTGAGAGTGGCGAGGTGTGGTGGGTGGGATGCGGGGGGGGAGGGGGGGGGGGGGGGGGGGTGAGGACTGGGGGATGTGGGGTGGGGGGGAAAGGGAAATCTACGCAGGTAGATTCCTGTCCGTGCCTCTCCAGGTGGACATTAAATGTCTCGCATGTTTATCACGAGTGGCGGTTGTAGAATGAATTACCCTCACTAGGTGATGCTGTTACACTAGCATAACCCACTGCTCAGCAGAAGGCAATGGAATTTACATTTAGAGTTTACCATTCGTTGTAGATTGAAGTGAGTGATTTATGTGGTGGGGGGGTGGGGGGGGGGGGGGGAGTGGGGGGTGCGGGTGTGAGCGGTTTTTACTTGAGGGATTATTATTATCAAGCGCGTGGAGTAAGGAAAACTTGACCAAGGTTTCTCTCTGCCGGGATCGAACCCAGGTTTTTTTTTCTCCTGCAGGCGAGTGCTCTAAACAGCTGAGCTTCAGGACTCCAGAGTAATCATAATAATAATCCTTGCATTTGACACGTCTTCTAGACTGTGTCTCAAAGCGCTTCACAGAATATACTGTAAAGTGAATTGACTGTATAAATTTGTGTGGGCGAAACGTGGCAAGCCGATTGCGCACAGCAGCGTTCCCCCCCCCCCCCCCACACACACACACACAGCTGTGGATTGAAATGACCAATTTTATTATTGTGTAGTTTTTTTTGAGGGATTATTATTAGGCACACGTGTGTGTGTGTGCGTGTGCGTTTTGTGGTTTGTGTGTGTGTGTGCGTGTGTGTGCGTGGTGTGTGTGTGAGTAAGGAAACTTGCCCAAGGTTTCTCCCCGGACCTAACCTGGATTCGAACACGCGTGTAAAAGGCGAGCGCGCTAACTAACCACTGAGCTAAGTACAGATGAATGATCATCAAAGGATATTTTCACGTCTGAAAAACCCACAAACTCTAGCCTCTTACACTACGCTTAACCCTCCCTTCCTTTTCAATGCACCATTCGCATTCGAGATCTCGGCTACAACCTCTTTGCTTTAAGAAAACCTTCAACCAACTTCCTCCCCCACCCCCATTTTCCACTTTCTTGAGGCCAGGTTCCTGTGATACTCTTTGAGATGTTGTTGGTTTCACAGAATATTAATAATAATATTAATAATCCTTGCGTTTGATACAGCTCCTTATCAAGTCGATGAGACGACACTAAACGCTTCACGGGATATACTGTAAAGTGGATTCATCGACTGAGTATTTTGTGGGCGAAATGCGGCAGCCGATTGCGCGCAAACAGTTGTGGTTCGATGACTAATATTTTGGGGAGAAAAGCGAAGCGCCAAATTGACTGACAGGGGTTCCTACTGACTGCTAGGTAAACCTTTGTATTTGATGTCTTTCAGGACGAAACACCGATGCCTACCAAATTAAGCCTTGGGAAATCCGTCAAGGAGAGCCTGAAAATGCCGGAGGAAGTCGAGGCCGGCATAGACCTGGCCGTCCACGAGAATCAAGCTGAGCACGAGAACATCTCACTCTCGTCCGACGAAGACGTGGAGCTGGAGATCATCGAGGAGGAGACCACTGCCGTCCGCCTGCGGAAGACCAGCACCAAGCGAATGGAAGACTTCAAGAAGGCGTTCACCAAGGAGTCTATGGAGAAGACCAGGCTGAAGACCAAGGAGTCTATGGAGAAGACCAGGCTGAAGACCAAGGAGTCCATGGAAAAGACTCGCCAGAAGACCAGGGAGAACCTGGAGAGGACCAAACACACCATCGAGAAAAAGATGAACAAGCTGGGCAACAAGATCGTGACGCAGGAGAGGAAAGAGAAGATGAAGGATTCCAGGTCCAAGCTGAAGAAGTCCTTCACCCCGGACCATGCCCGGTCGGCGAGGAGCAAGCGGTCGGTCTACAAAGTGGCTCCCTTCACCTTCATCGTCAACAAGGTCAGGGAGGGCGACGTGGTGATGGAAGAGGTGGAGATGGTGGAAGGATCAGGGACGAAGAGTTCGCGGAGCACGAACACGAAGACTCCACCGAGCTCCTGATCGAAGAGCTGCCCGACCTGCCCGAGTTGGATCAAGAACCCAGAGAGTCTGAGCTACTCATGCTGGAGAAAAGGGGACGAGATTAATGTGCGGTGGGGAGGTGGGTGGGGGGGTGTGGGGGGGGGGGGGGTAATTTCAGTGGGAGTGTAATAGCTGGTAAACAAATTCTCTCTCTCTCGCTAGTTGGCCGCAGCAACTAAACGTAATTGGGGGAAAGGGGAAAGGGGAAGGGGGAAAGGGAAACCGAACGAGTTTATTCAAGCGCAGATTGGAAAATAATCGCAAAACACCGGTCCAAACAGTTGTAATCCCTCCGGAGTTAGTTGGTCTCAAAGTTATGACTCACCTGGACTTGCTCTGACGGGACAAAGTCAGCTTTGCGTCCTCGCAAAGAAACAGAAAGTCTGAGAGTTTCCAAACCATTTCAATTTGAGTTTCATTCTGACCAGGGAAACTTAATGATTGGAGGTTATCAGAGTGGACCAGAGTGTGTGTGTGTGTGTGCTTGTGGATGTGTGTGGGAGGGGGAAGTACCTCTTAAGACCTAGTTCTAAACCCCGAGTAAGGTTAGGTCATAGGAAGGATGTCTGCACCATGAGTTTTTGACAGCACATCGATCGAATCAGAGTTGCTCCCTCGATTAGGCGGCGTTCATCCGCGCAAATCAGTGGTAGAGTACTAAAATACCTAAATTCCAAACAACTCAATTATATCTTAGAGTATGAATCGTGTGTGTCACTGGTAAAGGATTTGGCTTGGAAAGGTCAAGTCAAACCACGAGGCCATCATTAAAACAGTTCGGCTAGGGAACCTTCCCCATTTTGATTCTGACGACATTTAATAGTAGCGATCGAAAGTTTTGGGTGGTGGTGGGGGGGGGGGGAGAGAGGGGTTGTTGCGTGATTATTAGCCACGGGGAGGGGAGAAAGGCGACGAGAAGCGACTCATTTGTGGAGTTTTCCGAGAAGATATTCCTAGTCAGGGAACTTTTTTTGAGTCAACGTGACGATGAGGCGTTGGTAAGCGCTGGTGTACGGGAATATGATGGGAAAACACAGTGTGTGTGTTGGGTAGTGGGGGGGGTAGGGGTTTGGAATGGGTGGGGGTAGGATAGGATAGGATGGGATGGGATGGGATGGGAGGGCGGGAATGTTTTACTGCTGAAAAAGTTGGGTATCGGATTATCGGAAAGGAACTGTTAGTTGCTCTAGCCAACGTGGCAGGAGAGAGAAAACAAAATGACCATTAATTGGGTCAGCAAGTTAGTCCACACAGTTTAAAAATGTTTCCTCGGGCATCAGGTTCCTGGTGTCTCACTTAGCTGGGCATATTTTAACCTCACAGTTTTGCGTATTTTTTACGCTTTTTGATCTATATATATATATATTTACATTTAGTCCCAATCCAATAACCGGGCTAAGGTTTAAAGGATGCATTGCATGATTCTGGCTATTAAAAATGCCTTATTTCTGTACAATATTACATTTGCTAATAATACACCACAGCCGGTCGTGAGACAATCACTCTCCGAACCGCAAAAGATATACCCACAGAGTTGGTCACTTAAGCATTTTTCTCTTCAAATTATATATTTTTTGAGACGGGGGAGAATCTATTCTACCTGGTTTTCTTGTTGCGTTGGATTTGATTTTCGGCATTGAGGGAGGGAGGGGAGGGTAGGAAGGACGGAGAGAAGGTTGCAAAATAATAAGAGAGATAGATATATATAACCTGTTTTGCTTGGGGCTTGGAAACGTCGGTGCGTCCCGTTTTCTATTGCAAATTCACACTAATTCGTGGTAAGGACTGTGTGTAACCACTCCCAAAACATGGGTTCAAACTCATAGAATTTTCTCAATGAAAGGGAGCTTGATTAACAAAACACCAATCAACAAGAATCTCATCCTTTTTCATCGACGACCTGATAACCCCTATTGAAAATAAAATTCCACGGCTGTTTGTGTGGGGGGGAACGCTGCTGTGCGCAATTGGCTGCCGCGTTGCACCCACAAAGATATACGGTCAACTTCCAGAGCACTAAACGTTGACA
The DNA here is from genome assembly GCA_035084275.1 of Hydrolagus colliei. Classification (NCBI taxonomy): domain Eukaryota; kingdom Metazoa; phylum Chordata; class Chondrichthyes; order Chimaeriformes; family Chimaeridae; genus Hydrolagus; species Hydrolagus colliei. The sequence continues at coordinate 8,138,394 of CM068768.1, forward strand.
AGGGTGTTATTAAAGTATGAAGTAAGACTGTATCCTGGAGATCAGTGTACAAATTTCAACACAGTGCCTTGTAGAGGATCCATTTAGATTCGTAGAATTGGTATTTTAGCTTGCGTGCGTGTGCGTGTGTGTGTGTGTTGGGGAGAAAGTTTTATATATACAGTATATATATATATATATATCAATCCAAGTACAGTATATTTTTTTCAATACATTTGACATTTATGAGTATACCACACAGCAGACTTTTGAAGCCATCTGTGTCTACACCTTGTATGTATTTGCAATGTAGTCAAACGCTTAACAAATCTGTAATAAACACAGCCTGGTACACAGTCTTGTACGTGACCCTAAATCACCGCGAGTGTATTTCTTTGTCTGCTGATTATGCACCCTCACAAAATGAGATGGAAGAACGCATCTCTCCATTCAATCCCATCAAGCCATGGACCAGTATCAAGACCTTGTCAATCGCAAATCCTGCAGGTTTTAGCTGATTAGACTCCAGCAGTTACCCTCCGTTTCGCCCACAAATGTTAGAGCGCTTGTATCGAAACCCGGGGGTTACTGCCATCGTTTAAAAGCATTTATCTGTTCAACTTCCTTGCCTGAACCTGATTCCCACGGTATTTGGGGGGGGAAGTTCCAGATTTCCACTGCCTTTTGCGGTGAAGAACCGCTTCTTGATATCGAGCGCTCATGGTGAGATAAGCCACCGCACGGCCGTACGTATTGAAGACATCTAGCCAGTGGTATTAGAGCAACTCTAACTCACAAGCCTGAGAGACCTGGGTTCGAATCAGGCAGATCAGGGATCGAAACCGTGGGCAAGTTTCCTTACTCCACACACACACATGCACACACACACACACACACATGCACACACACACACACATGCACACACACACACACACATGCACACACACACATGCACACACATGCACACACACACATGCACACACACACACACACATGCACACACACACACACACACATGCACACACACACACACATGCACACACACACACACACGCACACACGCACACACACACACACTCCAAAAAATAATACCTCCCAAAAAAAACAAAATAATAAAAATTGGTCATTTCAACCCACGACTGTGCACGTTTCGCCCACAAATATATACAGTCAATTCGCTTTACAGTATATTCCATGAAGCGCTTTGAGACGTCGATAAGATGTGAAAAGCCTCTATATCAAATGCTTATTATTATTATATAGAGAGTGTTAATATCAGGCTACATAGAGGGTGTCACTGTTAATATAATATAGAGGAGCTCAGAAATCAGGTGAAGTGAGATGTGTTTTCCTGAAATGTCAATCAATCAAAACTTACATTTATATAACGTATTTCACGTCGAATGGATGTCCCAAAGCGCCGTACGCCAGGGGTGGGTGGGGGGAGGGAGGGAGGGAGGTCGGGGCAGGATGAAGGAGAGTAGGAGAATTGACTGTATATTTGTGGGCGAAATGCGGCGGCCAAATTGCGCACAGCAGCGTCCCACAAACAGTCATGGAAGTGGGACTAGGGAGAATGGGGGGAAAGATGGCAAGGGGATTGAGGGGGGGGGGGGGGGGGTAGGGGGGAAGGAGGGCAGGAAAGCCGACTGTATACAGAAGGAGATTGAGAATGGTTTCGAAATGAGCTGGTAGTGCTCTGCGAGGCGTGAGAGCGATAAGGCAAAGGTGGGTTGTGTTATCATCAGGGCTGTTTCATTTCGAATCTGGACTCTCTCGCTGTCGTGGAGAATGGTGTGAGATACGGGGAAAAAACGCCCCGCGAATGAACCGGCATCTCCGACCAAGGTCTTAACCGGTTCCCCCCACAGGTGATCTCAAACGATTGTCTCCCAAACCATAGCGATAGTAAAAATAATGATAATAATCCTTGCGATTTGAAGTGGCGCTTTTCATGACTTCTAGACGCGCTCTGCAGAATATACCGTCAAGCGAATCGACAGTATATATATTTGTGGCGAAACGCGGCAGCCGATTGCGCTCCAGCAGCGTTCCCCCCCCCCCCCACCACACGCAAACAGTGGTGGGTTGAAAATGAACGTTTTTTATTGTGGTGGGTTTTTTTTGGGTGGGGAGGGATTATTATTAGGCGCGTGGAGTAAGGAAACTTTGCTACGGGACTCCAAATATTGAAACTGCACGACAGTTTGTAACTTGTCTACGATCGACAGTAATTCCTAAGAGTCTGCCGCCCACTTGAATCTCTTCTCACTCATTCATTCGTTCGTGTGTTGGCTCGCTCCCTCGCTCCCTGCTCGCAGAGACATGTTGCCGCTCAATAAACTCCTGGCCAATTGCCAGGAGATTTACCGCGGGATAAGTCCATGGTTTCGCTTCTATTTACTGAGGCCATTTTGTAAGCAAGAGAGCATTTGTTTCGCTTTATACATTTGTCATATTCCGCGTGTCTTCGTTGACCTAGTCTTGTCCTCCTTATTCATTCCCCATTCTTCTCTTCCCCTTCCCCAACCACCCCCCCCACCCACCCTCCCTCCCCCCCCACCCTCGCCCCTCCCCCCACCCTCCCCACCAACCCGCCCTCCCCCCACCAAAAAAAAGCCCCCCACACATATACAAACTGCTTTTTCAACAACAACAACAAAATTATATTTGTATAACAAGAAACATAATGATAATTTGTCCAAAAAAAACCCCACCATAACAAAAATTATTCAATAATAGTCGTCAATAATATAAGTCAATTAATAAAAGTCGTACATTTTCAATGTGCGACTGTTTGTGGGGGAACGCTTCTGTGCGCAATCGGCTGCCCGCGTTTCGCCCCCACAAACGTACAGTCAATTCACCTTCCAGTACATTCTGTGAAGCGCTTTGAGACGTCGAAAAGATGTGAAAAGCCGCGATATCAAATGCAAAGATTATTATTATTATTATTATTATATTATTATATAACATGGCCGTTTTCCTCCCTGGTAATCCTGATTTCAAAGTAAAATTCGGTCTTTCACTTCACGGCTGTTGCAGGACATTGCTCTGTGCAAGTAGCCCGACAAATTACGCAGTCACTCCACTCCACAGTGTATTGTGTGAAGCGCTTTGAGACATCCCGCCACGGATGATCATTTATTTCCCTCCCTCGTCCAATCGCTAAATTGTTAACAGCTTCCACGCCTCAATTCTTGTTTACAGGATGTTGCTCTCTCGTTTTTTTTTTTCCGCCTTCGTAACAGCTTTCCACTTATTTTATAATTCATCCTGTCTCAATTGGCGAGGGTGCAGTCTGGCTGATTTCTCCGCGCGCGAGGCGCTCCGTCGAAAGGAATCAATCCGTCTTCTCCTTCACACGGTGAGCAACCGTCCCGCTCGGCCTGTGGCCAGGACACTTCGAGATTGGCGCGCGATCAAAAGGCTCTTTGGGCCGCTCTTGCCTGATCCGTCGATGGTTCGTCCCGTCTGAAACCACAGCCGCAGGCTCTCATTGATTGAAGTCTATCTCGCTGTGCCCAGGTTCCCTCCCTATCTCTGAACTCGTTCGTGCGGGCGTGCTGTTAATTACTCGCAAAACGGGAACGGTTGCTGCAATCGATACTCTGCGCCCTTAACGGAAACATGACGTAAGGGTGGGAGGCCCGGCAGGTTTCTGGTAGATTCTTTGTCACAGTCGAGGTAGGAAGCGAAGGCCGTTTAAAACAATTCATTCTTTACACGGCATTCAGGATCCGGAAAGATCATAAACGACTGACTCCAAAATAATAATCTGTCACGTTTGAACGACGCGCACATGGAGCAAATGGGAAGGCTCAGAGCTCCACGCTTGGACACAGAAAACTCTTCAATGGAACAGGCGCTGTATCGAACGCAAGAACTAGCGACTCGAAGCACAGTGAGGGTAGAACCGTAGTCATAAAGAATAATATTAATATCCTTGCATTTGATTATAGCGCCTTTCACACCTTCTGGACCGTGTCTCAAAGCGCTTCACGAGATAGACTATCAAGTGAATTGACCGTATATTTGTGGCGAAACGCGGCAGTGATTTGCGCACAGCGGCGTCCCCCACACAAAAAAGCCGTGGATTGAAACGAACAATTTATTTTTGTGTTTGGTGGGTCAGAAGGATGTTAGTCTAGTTCTATTTGCGAGGAGTAATTTGGGGTTTTCAGTTAAATTAGATTAAGTTCCTGGAAAAACCTACTCGTTAAAGTCGTGGGGGGGTGGGGGGGTGAATAAAAATCCATCTCTCTAATGTAGCCATGTCGGCTGCTGTGGTAAAACGCACAGTGTTGTCCACTCTGTCATTTCTCTCGAGCTGCAGCGTTGGGTTTTTGCTGACACAGCCACTAAAACCCTTCCCAGCAAGGGCAGGAGAACGGCGCCCTGCTAAGAGATTCTCGGCAGCCGTACGCGAGGGTATCGAAGGAAGAGAAACAGCCACGAAACAAATGTCTGATCGCGAATAAAAATAGCGATGCCGGGAATGTTACTGTGGCTTACTTTTCATTTGACTCTTTCGGTTTTGGCCATTCAATCTAACACGCCTCAGAGAACAGCAAATGATAAAATCCTTGACGTGAGTGTAACTTGCTGTCGTTGTTGTTCTTGTTGTTACAACACTTGCATTTGAACACAGCGTTCTACAAGTCAGACGGACGCCTCAGAACGCCTTGCGGGAATTACCGTGCAGTGCAGTGACTGTGTGTTGTTTTGCGGGTGAAACTTTCCCTTCTCTTTTCGCGTCGTGCCACAAGATCTCTCAGGTAGGCAGGACTTCAGCTTAACGTCTCACCCAGAAGGCAGCACTTCCAACAACATAATGCTCCCCCCATCTCCCAACTGGCGAGTCAGCCTAGACGGTGAGCTCAAAGACTGACTTCCACGCACGATCCTCTGACGAACAAACACAACCACAGAGTAACACCTAATTGCTACAGCGCAGCGAAGGGGGTAATCTTAGATAACACTTGGCTGAAGTGATATACAAAAAATGAATGAAGGTTTGACTCAATTACCGGAATAAGCCGATGGAATCAAAGATATATATATATCAAATATCATGCACAGGAATACAGTGGATCATTCTAATTAATCTGCTGAGCATTGACCACAAAGTCTTGCTAGTAAGTCAGGTGCAGTTATTTCAGATCAATTGTATGTATCAGATAATTGACAATAATTCGCTAATAATAGTTTGATCTGGTCATATCGAGTTTACTTTTTAAAAATTAATTAAACAATAACATCCAATTTTTTGGTGGGGGTGTGTGGTGGAGGAGGAGGATAGGGCAATGAAAGTCAATTTGGAAGCAAACAAAAAAAAGCTATTGTCTCCCCCACCCCCAAAAAAATAAGGTTACACTTTGCAATTCGTCAAAGGCGTCAGCCTCGCTCTCAATTGTTTGCACCCTTTGAGTCAGCGTCCCCCACAAGCAGTCGTGGATTGAAATGACCAATTTCTTATTGTTTTTTTTTTGGGGGGGTGTATTATTGATAGGCGTGTGTGTGTTGTGTGTGTGCATGGAGTAAGGAAACGAGCCCAAGGTTTCGCCCTGACTTTCCTGTAATTGTGAACCCAGGTAAGCCGACTGCTCTAACCACCGAGCTGCAGGACTCCACAGATTCAAGATATACAATAATAATCCTTGCATTGGATATAGCGCTTTTCACGTCTTCAAAGCGCTTCACAGGGATACAGTGGAAAGTGCACTGTACGGTATGTGTACAGTCGTGAGCGAAACGCGGCCTCCAATTCCTCACGGCAGCGTCCCCCCCCCCACAAACAGTCGTGGGTTGAAACGATCGATCGTTATTATTGTGTGGGTTTTTTTCGGGGATTATTATCAGGCGTGTATGTGTGTGTGTGTGTGTGTGCGTGTGGAGTAAGGAAACTTGCCCAATGTTTTGCCCTGGCCTGACCTGACCTGACCTGCCTGGATTCGAACCACAGGCTTGTAAGCGAACGCTCTAACCACTGAGCTACAGGACTCCAAATTTAAGATATTAGATCAAATTATATATATATATACACATGGTAAAAATACAAGTTGTTTTATTTTGTTTTTCTCTTTATTTCTCCCCCCCCCCCCACCATTTGAGAGGCCAAGTCATGGACAAAAGTCACTAAAGTGACCCCATCAATGTAGCCCATGGCACTCCCAGAACAGACATCTACGTCATCGCTGCCAGGAACTCAGCTGATTTCGCCGCCGTGGCTGTTCCAGAAACGGTCTCTCCTCCCCCCGGCCGCATCCCTCCCACCAACGCCGAGCATGCGGCTGGCGGCTGACAGTCCGGAGGGAGGGTCGGCAGGAGCTCGGAACAGCCGCCAGGGGGGGCGGGGAGGGAGTGAGGGTGGGGGGGCGGGAAGAGGCTGAGAACCTCTCAACCTAACCTGCTGCCAACCCGGAGGTCGGGTCCCGCCCACCCCCCCCCACCGCGCACAACGACCAATCGGCCGGCGGCGTTCGCGGCGCAGCTGCTCGCCGATTGGCCGGCGCTGCCGCCAGTCAAGCGTGGACCTCCAGCAGAAGGTAGGTTGTCACACCTGGCGCGCGGGTCGGCCTTCCGTGAAGGGAGCTGAAAGTGCGTCAAAAAGCCTTCACAAGGTGGCGGCGGGTGAGGGAAGTAAATAATCTGTCGATCTCTCTCTGTGTGTGTGTGAGAGAGACTCTCAGTCACATTCAACTCCACACACCTCTCATCTCATCTGGGGGTGGGGGGGGGAAGACAAACTAAAACAAAAGTTTTTTTGTGGGAGGTAAGGGGTGAGGGGGGGGGTTTGGAAGCGAGTAAAAGACTTAAGGTTATAACAGGCCAGAGAGAGAGAGAGAGAGAGACAGATAGAGAGAGAGACAGAGGCAATGCCTCAGCCCTGAACTTGCAACAGCTTAAGTTGTGGGAGAGAGAGAGAGAGTTTTTTTTAATTTTCTCTTTTCCTCCCACTTGTTTTCGTCTCTTGGCAACTTCGAAGAGGGAGGGAAGGAGGGAGGAGGGAGGGAGGGAGGGAGAGGGAGGGAAGGAAGGAGGAGGAGGAGGAGGAGGAGGAATAAGAGAAGAAAACAAAACTTCAGCCTGAGTGACACTCACACTCTTCTCCTCTCTTGTCACTTCACAAGGTAAGTCCACCTGCTCCCAGTTTGTTTTTGGTGAGTCAAATACTATATACTGTATTGTTATGTATGTCTGTACGTATGTGTGTGTGTGTATGTTGTTGTTGTTTACAGTGGCCCTGAACCTGTCTGGTATCGAACCCAGGTCTGTGGCTTGCAAGGCGAGTGCTCTAACCACTGAGCTACAGGGCTGTAGGATGTACCCCTTGAATGTGCTTTTATTGGATTCTGATGACACCCTACATTTCTTCTATCTCCCCCCCCCCCCCCCCCCCCCCCCCCCCACCACCACCACCTTCGCACCCCTCACCCCCTCCCTCCCCATCCCATCACCTTCCCTATGTTAACAAAAACAATAATAAAATTGGTCACTTCAACCCACGGCTGTTTGTGGGAGAACGCTGCCGTGCGCAATTGGCTGCCGAGTTTCGCCCACGTATACACAGTCACTTCACTTTGCAATCTATTCTGTGAAAGCGCTTTGCGACACAGTCTAGAAGAGGTGATAGAGGGGCTGTACGTATGCAAGGATTATTATTACTGTATTACTATTATTGTCTCCGCTTCCCAAGAAAGTGTTTCTTTGCAGGTCTACTCTTATTTTCATTCCCACTGGACAGCTGTTCACTGGGGGGCATTTTTGAGTTATTTTATCTTTGATAGCCGATGGTAGGGTGGTGTGTTTGCGGGGGTTGGTGGGAGGGGGGAAGAAAGTCTGTAGAAAACTTGAAGGCAGTTACAGTGTCCTTTTATTGTTGTGGCTGGGTCCAATTTGCCTGCAAAACACAGGGTCGTTGCACTTGACAATAAATCCTGTGAGACTTTGAGGCAGTCTGACCGTTCAGCGCCCTGGATGTCCTTTGGACACGAAAGGCGGGCGCTACAAAGGTAATTTTGTTGTCGTCGTCCTCCTGATGAAAAAGATGCTAAATCCAATGCAAGGAGTATTATTAGTAGTACTGTATTATGTAATAAATAGTACTAGTACTATAATAGTACTGTATTCTGCAGTGAATCTCATTTTAAAAAATTACTTGTGAGAAGGGAATGCTGATTTGTGAAAGAAAATGGTCTGTACACTACCTTCTTTTGGTCTGTGTGTGGTGGAGGGGATGGGTGGTGGGGGGGCTTGGGGGGGGGGAGAGAGCAAGAGAGGCATTAGCAGCGTTACTTGGGGCCTAACTACACTAAGAAGTGCGATAGCTGCATAAAGGGAAGGAAGGATATTACTATGTGTGGGGCACCGTTTCTGTTGGTAAAGGTACCAGTTGGGAGAATTGTTGGGAGAATATGGACAAGCACATGAATGACTCAATAAATTAATGAATGATGGTTGAAAGGAAGTACTGTATTGTGCAATATAAGTTTTTGTTGTAGGTATTGGGATCCTAATATGAGGTGGACTAATACCCCACAGGTATGAAGATTTTTAAGGTATAGAGAACTCTTAATTAGATAATTAAGAACACTTTGATACATTTGATCATTGGCAATGCATGGGTTATTGACCCAACCTGCATTTTAGACCAGTAAGTTTACAGTTGAAATCATTGGAATACGTTTAAGATTGACACCTATTGCATTTTTACAGGTTTGTTTACTTGCAGATTCTTTTACCATTAAACTAGTTAATTTTCACAGTGTTGTTTTTGAGAACATGATATTTTGGTTAGTTTAGTCGTTTCAGTGGCATTAATTTATTTTAAAGTTGTTGAAGTAGAAGTCCAGATAACATTTTGCGCTGCTTCAGTTTGCATTCTATCAGACTGCAAAATAAAATTGCAGCTACCACAATTGTGACAGTTCTACTTTGTGTGTGACTTTAGCTTTTTAACAGTGCAATGGGATTTGAAATGTAATTAAATTCCTCTTTTTAAGCAGTGGAATGATGTTCCATTTAAAGGATGCAGGTTTGTTTATATTATGGTCTTTCATCACTTCCAGGATATTTAATATATCCAGGTTGAATCATGCTATATGGTTTTAGCTTTTTTTTAACAAAAAATACTTTGGGTGCTGAAGGGAGTTCCCATGCTCATTTTGATATTTCAATAGTTTACTTGCAAAGTAAGGTAGGCAGTGTGCTATCAGATAATATTTCACTACCCAAACCACCTCCTCATCATGGTGTAAACGATTAAAGATGTTTCACACAGCGGTCAGCCAGCACACAACATTTATGGTTAGGAGTTTCCCAGCGTGTCGCTCTACAGCAAATCAATATCCTGTGGAGTCTGCTGGGTCCTGGCTTACAAATAGGTTGAAGACCTCCCAAGAAAGTTATCCTTCCTTGAATGATTTCTACTTTCTTCTCGGGCGAGTTTGAAATGTTACAGCTGCGATGTCTGTCTGCACAGTTTTCAATAAACTCTTATCCATTTAGATGCACTTGCAAGGTGCTATTGCCATATTGCCGTATTATATTTGATATCATCCTGTGGTCTAGCAACTCGTAGTGTATCACAGGAAGTTGCTCTGACAATACAATTCTACATTACAAAAGGAAATGAAATTCAGAATGTTAATCTGCATCTTATGTTGATGGGCAATGTTGTTTTACATACTATTGTGCACGAATCCGGAGTAAAATGATATTGAAACTAGGAGGTGTGAATTATGGATTAGATTACGAGAATAAGGAAGGAAGTTCATTGTGAGAAATGATTTTACTGGCAGTGATGTTCAACCCTAGCTAGTTACTGGGAATATTCTCTCCTTATTATTCAGCAATTGAATCAGCATTCATTAACTGTATTCATCTGAAAGGCGGGCAATTCTGTCATATTTATACTTCTTGATCATTTTATGTCATGTGTGGTTAGTACCTATAGTAATGGGGAAGTGACTGTTGGGCATTTCTGGTCAAAATCTTTTCGGTGCTGCTTTAATTTCTCCCCCAACCACCATCCCCATTTTATGCATAACTATTAAAACCAATAATTTTATGAAATAATAATAATTTGGTCAGACAATTGGTGTGCAATTGACTGCCGTGTTTCACCCACAAAATACAGTCAATTCGTTCTGCAATATAACCTGTGAACAGATTTGAGATGTCTCGAAGATGTGATCAGATGCTATATCAAATGCAAGGAAGTTTATGACAGTAAATTGACCCAATTGTGGAGTACAGTAATTGTTAGCCTGAATAGTTTTTCTCTGCACTTTTAATCCTCTCTATTACAGGAATTGCAGGCTGGAACACTAAATCTGCTATAACTGGAATGCTTTGGCAGTGGTACAAGAATGTGGGTTTGCTATCTGAATAGGGCTATTGTTTTGGAAAGATGAAAATAATTTGTGTAGGAATTGGCCTTCTGTCCACTTAAATGTTGTAAACCAAACTTGGTGCAAGATAGTTCAACATGTGTACGTTTGTACCTGTGTGTCATACATGTATAATACATGTGAGGTGTGACATCCTCACCTTTGGGGTTATACCACAAGATAAAGCTATTTTGGCTTACTTCGACTTGGTGGACTCAACTATTCATCTCTGTACTACAAAATGATTGTTTGGGATCAGCCAAATTCAGTGTAATTTATCTCTATTATACTTGCAAAATACTGTAATTTAACATTTTGCTGGGATATATTGTATTATTGTTTGAATGTTATTGATATTGTGGTATTGTGTGAATGATGTCCAAAGGCACACAATATTCACACAATATTTCCATTGAGGCTTGATATTGTTGCTGCTAAAATTGACTTTTCTTATACTGGAAGGCCAATGCTAATGTAATTTTTCATGAAAACCAGATGAGCACCATAATTTTGTGAGCTTTTAGGCTCGCCTGCCTCATAGGCTTCATCAAGCACTTTGGTTCCATTAACATCTCGTAGTGTCAGCCTGAAACACCTCAGCTGATGCTGAGATAGTATCTGTATTGATATTGTGTGTGTGGCTCTTTGTACTTTGTTTCTCTCTCATAGTTGACGTCATCCAAATACATTTGGGGTTTCAGTCCTAATTCCCCACCTTTCCCAGCTATCTCTTATTCTGACACAGATTGTATTTTATTGGTAATTGGGGAGGGGAATTTTTCTATAAATCTCAGGCAGTTCTGAAGTGAATGCATTTGAGTACTGTGTTGTAGAGACTCATCAACTGGATCATTCATTGCCTTCAACTTGTGACAATATATCTAATTTGACTTTCATTTTAACTCATTCCTGCCATAATTTATTGTTCACCTCCCCCTGTGTCACGCTCTGCCACTGTTAAGCAATCACTCTAGGATGTTACACTGTGTGAGGGGCACTATGTAATTGCAAATTGTTGTTGTTGTTGTAAACAGTGTTATTATGCACACGATTGCAAAGCTTAAGTGCCATGATACGGGAAGCAAGCAAAGCTATTAAAAGATTGTGATCTGCATGATAAGCACTGCATGGCCTTTGTTCCTGCATTTATTGGTTTAATTTTAGAACTCTTAATTCCTTGTTGCGGTAAATGGATGTAGGCAGCTAGGAATTATCAGGGTGGAGAGTTCAGACTCCTTGGCAAATGTGCTATCTTATTGTTGGGAATCGAGAGAAAAAAAACTTTGGCATCAAAATGTCACTTAGACAAAGCAATGTTACACCACTATACGATTGATTTCACTTTCTCACCAAGAGTCAGATTTTTTGTCCCCCCCCACTGTTGAGAATAACCTGAAAAACAATAGGCTCTCGTTTTGATATGGTTTCGTACAATTAAAGTAGACAATTATTGTCTTAAAGATAAAATAATTCCTTGTCCCCATGTTACCTACATACAACAACTTGCATTTATATAGAGGGGCAGCGTCCCAGACCACTTGACGTTGGCGGAGTCTGACATACTCTTGGCTTGCTCAAGTTTCTTGTCCTTCAGATAGTTTAGATTCTCTTCTGTTTTATAATCTTATTGAATGTGTTTCTGACACATTCCTAGCTTGGTTACACATTTCAAGAGAAAAGCCACAAAGGAACATTTATGAAGTATATCTCATCAAGTTGATGTAGCTGACTGAATCATTTCATGCAAAATAATCCTTAAATCTGAGGGAATTTCCCAGCCGTGGCAAAGTCCAAGAAATCCACTATATATTGTATCCAAGAATCCTATTCAGCCCTCCCTCTATTGTAACCCTCTGTGGGTGGGTGCATGATTTCAATCTAACATTTGATTTTTTTTCACAACTTGTGTTCTTGGGCTTTCACACCCAATCATTTTATATTTGGAATGATATTGAGCATAGAAACTAGATAATAATAATCCTTGCATTTGATATACGTCTTCTAGCATCTCAAAGTGTTTCACTGTAAAGTGAATTGCCTGTATATTTTGGGTGAAACACGACAGCCGATTATTGCATTCAATTGTATTGAAATAACCAATTTATTATTGTTTTATTTTTTGAGGGATTATCATTTGGTGTGTGGAGTAAGGAAACTTGACCAAGGTTTCGTCCCGCCTGGAATCAAACCCAGGCCTCTCTCTTGTAAGACAAGTGTCAAAATGGATGATTCCAGAGATACAAACCTTTGTGTGATTTATTATCGTTTCATGACTCACCCACTCTGCATTTCTACTTAAACCTCCTTCCCCTCTCACGTGAACTTTTGCTGTATGAGCCTTCTACATCTGGATGATTATCTGCTCAAGTGAATAATTCATCGGATACAACTTCAATTATCTACCCAAATATACACAGGCTTTTTTTTAATTGCAAATTAATTTCTGGTATCTTCAAATTTTTTGCCTGGAATTGTAATGCTTTGTTTGATTTTCTGCACTGAAGTTTGCTCTACCTTTATTAGATTAGTTTTGATGTTTGCCCATGCAAAATAATTGCTGCACTTCAAAGTGGCTATTTGTGAAGTTTCAAAGTGATAAGGCACTGAATCAAATGCAAACGGTTAAAATTATTGCGAGATTAGTGAATCCTAGATATGCTCCACTGCATCCGTTTTCATATGGTCACCAGCTGTTTTGTGGCATTCAATTAAAATGATCCAACAAGATATCTCTTATCTAGAGTTCTCTCCCCCGAAAGAGAAAATGTTAAAACATCCATGAAAATGGGACTTTGGTTTAACCTCAGGACCTCAGTATAATCTCAGGACCTCTGAAAATCCAGGGTTCTCTCAGTCCTGCACTTCAGCATGTTGGTGTTTGATGGATTGACTGCTACTGTGTTCAGCCAATTTAATCAGTGCAGAATTTCGCACTGCAGTCTACCAACCGAATAATTATTTTTTTCATAACTTTCTAAGGATGGTTCTAATCATAAGCTACAGCAGTTTCTTTTTCACTTGTTCAGGTCTTTCTTGCTATTTGTTTGGCTAGAGCTAATTTCCTGTGTGGTTAACATTTAACTTATTCACGTCCTGTAAAGTCAGCAAAACATAAATGCATGAAATTTAACTTGTCTGTTTGATCGTAACTTTTGTCACGTGAAATTCAGATCTTAGCACCAAGTCAAAATGTATTTACCGTGACACGGGAATTTAGTATTGGAATGAAAGGTAGTAAAGTTAAGAACCACCTATTTTTATGATTCTCCTGATTTGATTGTTCATTTGGCTAGGTTTGTGAAAAGCTTAAAAGTGACCACTTAATGGTATTTTCTATGGTGAGGTGGAACAGCTTTGAGATATTGCTTATTACAGTTTATTCCTCACAAATTCCCTTTCACACCTCTGAAACTTTAAAAATCCTACTTCAGTTCCATTGTTCAAGCAATTCCATTGATTGACAGAATTGCCAGAAGCAAAGTTTGCAATAATAATAATCTTTACATTTGATATAACGCTTTTCACAACTTCTAATTGTCTCAAAGTGCTTCACGGAATTTACTGTAAAGTGAATTGACTGTATATTTATGGGCTAAACGTGGCAGCCAATTGCGTACAGCAGCATCCCACAAACAGTCGTGAATTGAAATGACCAATTATTGTTTTTTTTGGGATTATTATGAGCCGTATGGAGTAAGGAAACTTGACAAAGGTTGCGCCCTGACCTGCCTGGATTCGAACACAGGTCTCATGCTTGTAAGGCGAGTGCTCTAACCTCTGAGCTACAGGACTCCACAAAGGGGGAGATATGAGTTTTCTAAAACTTTTGCTCCTTTTTTTAATGAATTCTATCCCTAGTTTTGTTGAAAAGTGAGGGAACATCTGTTTCTCTTGGTGTATTTCATTATGTGGGGAATTTTTATGAGTGAGATGTAGGCGTTGTTTAGAGTTGTTGGAAGGTGGGTGTTTTTTTTAATATACAAAAACAAGCTGCTACCAGCTACTAAAGGAAACCATTTACCTACTAGAAGTGACATAGGTGCCATGGAAAGTAACTGAATTTGTGTTGGGTGGGGAATTTACTAGTTTTTGGCTTGGGCACAAACCCTATTTCTTTTAACCTACACAATTTTGGTATGATTGTGCTGGTCTACACTTTTCATAGACTGCCGTCTTCCTCTTGCGTCATAGGTGGGGGGAGGAATATTTGAGTGTTGGATTATCTGCTGTTGCTCATTAATTTGATGAAATATAAAAGTCCTTTGATATGTATCAAAAAAACACAATACAGTCATTGCTCAACAATGTGAACACTCGTTTATTCAGATGTGCTATATTTAAAGTAAGCTTTCTTTAAAGAGAGCCCCTTTAGTAAGAAATGTGAACGAAGCAAATTATCTGCAACCAAAAGTGGAGTATGCTGGCATAATATGAGAAGTGGCTGTTTCATATCCAGTCTATAATCACTTCCATTTTGATGAATTGGAACTAACAACTACTGTATTTCTTTGTGGCCAGCTGAATTTTCATTTATCTTTTTGTAAGTACTGTATTGTATTCTGTTGCATCTTTGATGGCTGTACTCCAGAGTAAAGATATTGCAGATTGCTGTTCCATCGTGTATATTTTAAATCAGGGGTTTTTTAAACCAACAAAACAGTCACATTGTTTTACATATATCCCGTGAAGTGCTTTTGAAGCGTCCTATGGATATGGAAAGCAAATGCAAGGATTACTAACCCAGATTACAACTCCCTTTTTCTAAGAAAAAGTAATAAAAATAAGGAAAGGCAACTCCGATTAATTCCCTTCCCCGTTTTAATATTATTTATTTCATCCTTCAAGAACACAATGAGATTCTCCTCGCCTTACATTTCTTAACGTGTACAACAACAACAACAACAAAATTACATCTGTGCACAGTTGCCTTGATGGTGGGCAATGTACATTATTATGAGTGCAGCCAAAATATCCGTGAAACTGTGACGAGTGAAGGAGTTCATAGCAATTTTAATGCAACGACTCGTTTTATTTTGTCATTTTTCAGCTTGTTGTCACAATGGCGCAGTGGAACCAGTTGCAGCAATTGGACACGAGATACCTAGAGCAATTGCACCAGCTTTACAGTGACAGCTTCCCCATGGAGCTCAGGCAGTTTCTGGCAGCTTGGATAGAAACTCAAGATTGGTATGTACAGCAGGCATTTAGTTTATGTAAGAACTTGCTAGGCGCAGGAAGACCAAGGTCTATCCAACTCGCCTTCCCTCATTCAGACACGTCGCGTGACATGTTGTGTCCAGAATTATATATTATATCCCGAGATATTGTTTCCCAACTGAAATCTTGTCTAATTTGTTCTTGAATGTTTAAGCTCTTTGAACCCACATTCACCAATAAAATACGTAGTCACGGCATTATATCCTGTGAGACATCCTCTTGACGTGAAAGGTGGATTGAACGGGTGAATTATAGATATCATTATTCAAATCGCCCTTTTTTGTGGGGGTGGGGTTTCTTTGCTGTGTGTTAAATGCTGAAGCTTTTTTTAAAAAAAGAATTCTTCCAATGTATACCTTATTTAACAAATTTAATGGGGATTGATGGAAAGCAGGTATTGATCACTCACTGCTTAACTTGTAGGGCATATGCGGCCAGCAAGGAGTCTCACGCTACCCTGGTATTTCACAATCTATTGGGCGAGATTGACCAGCAATACAGCAGGTTTCTGCAGGAATCCAATGTCCTATATCAGCACAACCTGAGAAAGATTAAACAGTACCTGCAGGTATGTGATGTCCCATCTGTCGATTAAATATATTTCACTTAAGTTTATAGCCTCTCAACGTTATATCTTAGTCGGCAATCACAGTCTTTCAATCTTAAGTCCTGGGAGTCTGGTCGGGATAGAAAAAAACCCTCAGCTGAACAATTTGGTGGTGTTGAGAAATTGGGGGTTTTAAAGTGCTTGGAGATATTTTAGTGACATGACAAGGTGCTATAATCAAATGCAAGGATTATTCTGACTTTCTAAATTCGAATCCCTTTATTCTGAAGCTTCCAATACGCCCGAATTCAGCAGCACCTTGCTTGTTGTTGAGTTCCCACCTTGTCCTGAGGACCTCTTTCCCCACCCCATCGAAATGCAGAAGATATTTGAAGTCGTGGATGTTTTGACACTGTGTGAAAATGTCAGGAACCATTGACACTGGCACTTCAGGCAATTCTTGTATTTGTGGGGGAAAGCGAGAGGGAGGAAAAAGAGTTGACAAAATGAGTTAGTGGGAGGGAAAACAAGATTTAATTCCTGTGGTGTAGCAAATCGCCATATAACTAATCAGCGTTAACCTTTAAAGTGCTTTGAAACTTCAAATTCCATCAGGTTTACAATTTGAACTGATGGTGGCAATAAACTAGCAAACTAAAGTGTGAGCCACAGTTCCTCATCCAGGGAAAGGAGTTGGCTGCTGTGTTCGTCCACAAATAAAGTACATACCATCACATTACTATACATTTCAAAGTCCCGTGAAGCACTTTGAAGCGTCTCTACGGCATGATAAAAGCGCTGTAACAAACAAAATAATTATTTATTTTCCTGCGTTATAATCAAGGCCAGGGAATCGTGCATTTGATTTCTCATATATTAAAAAATAAAATATTTTGCTTCTGTTTTCAGAGCAGGTACCTGGAGCGGCCGATGGAAATTGCGCGGATCATCGCTCGTTGCTTGTGGGAAGAAGCTCGTCTCCTTCAGGTGGCTGCCTCAGTGTCACAGGTGAATGAAATGTCCCATCAACAACAACTTGTACTTATATAGCATCCCTTCCTAGAGCGATTTCCAACCAGCCCTCTAAAGCTGCGTACGCTCACGTGTTTTCTGGGTTGAATTAATCAACCAATTTTAGCTTGGAAGATTTAATAAGTGTTTCCTGCTTTTTATTTAAAAAAATCAATGTATGAGTCTGTGGGGTAAACGGGGAAGGAGGAAAAGATTTGAGGAAATAAGGCAATAAAGGGGGGGAAAAAAGGATTTAATTCCTGTGGTGTGGCAAACCATCACACATCTAATCAGCTTTAACATTTGAAGTGTTTTTTTGGAAGCATTCTTTAAATGAGAGTGAAATTCAAGTGCATTCAGTGAGCTGTATTTAAAAAATATATATATATACTTTTAACGCACAATTAAGCATTGCAAGGCTTTCTTTCATTGCTGCAAACTAAAGGCAGTTGTTTTTTTACTTGTGTACAGCAAGCAGGACAGTCGCCACACCATAGCTCTGTGGTCACAGAGAAACAACAAATCCTTGAACACAATCTGCAGGATGTGCGGAAGCGAGTGCAGGTTCGTTCACGAGAGGAGTCTGAAAACGGGATTAAGTGTTGCTGACATTTGAGTTGGATTGCGCTCACAGCAAGTCAGTGACTGGAACATGTTTTTTCACCTTGTCGTTTCTGAACACATTCACGGTTCTTTTCTTTTGCAGGACCTTGAACACAAGATAAAAGTCCTGGAGAACCTACAGGACGACTTTGATTTTAATTACAAGACCCTGAAAAGCCAAGGAGGTAGATGTTGGAGGCCATTTCCTTCACGCTCCCTCAGTTAGCTTTCCACCAATGCAGTAAATCCAATTCCTTTGCTCTTTCCCCTAATCGTATCTGCTGGTACTCGCTCCCCCACTGGATCTCTCTTATCCCCTTTATACCCATGCCCTTTGATATCTCATCAATCAACACTGTCATTTTGTCATTTATTTTAAAGAAAGTTTTGTGAAATTATTTCTAATTAAGTGATCCAAGTTGGACTAATTGTTCATGGACTAACCCAAGGTTAAAAGTCTTTAGAATCAGCTAAATAAAGGATTAGGGTGATTCTGTATTCACAAGGCATTTGGATTCAGCTCCTCCCAAACTACCCACCACAGTATTTTACTATCATAGCATCATGCTGTTTTTTAAACGAGTTCAACCACCCTTTAATCCATCCTGTTCTTTGCACGCCATTGTTAATACAGTAATGGCAGAAAATACCAAGAAGGCAATTAATACACGAAACCTCAAATGGCCTTTCCCCAAACACATTTACATGCACACCATATTGATGCTGACTGTCTGTAACAACTGAACTCTTTAATAACTCTCTGTTTTATTTATCTGAACTTTATAACAGACGTGCAGGATCTGAATGGCAATTCACAGGCAGCCACAAGACAGAAGATGGCACAGCTGGAGCAAATGTTGACCGCTTTGGACCAGATGAGAAGGGTAGGTATAGGTCTTAAAAACAAAAAATTGTTTGCTAAAATTTAATAACTTTCCATAGGCACAAATAGTGCCTCTGCTATCAGTTTTGCTACATGTTCCATTACAGCCATGTTAAGATGGATTCGCGGGTGTGAAGAATGGATGTATGCCTTTGCTTCCTCATTTAATGTATCTTTTAAAAAAAAATTAAAACACAGCAAATCGTCACTGACTTGGCCGCTCTTCTGTCTACCATGGAGTTTGTGCAGAAAACTCTGACCGACGAGGAACTGGCTGATTGGAAAAGGCGACAGCAGATCGCTTGTATAGGAGGCCCACCCAACATCTGCCTTGACCGTCTCGAAACCTGGTAACAAAATATTCTGAGTATTTAGATTTATTGTTCGTGGTGAGGTTTGCTAACCGTATACAAATTGGCTCAACCTGCGGATCGAGAGTCGCCTGTTGGGCCTTTTACAGGAAAAGCCCGTTTATACGGCACCTGTCGGACCTGACCATTGCCGGTTAAAGCGCCTGTCAGATCCTCGGGCGGCCCGTGGCCGAAAACCCACAACAAAAACATTAAAGTTCTTTTAACACACACCATACACACCAGACTAAATAATAACAGATAATAACAGAATATTATTGGTAAAACTACTCTCTTGCGCTTCTCACCTTTACTGGTTGGGGTTTACAGTCCAGCGATTCTCTTTGAAATGGAGGATGCCGTGCGGGTGAAAAAAAACGGCAGTGCGAGTTTAAAGTAGCGCGACTTTACTAGCGGCAAGCCGATAATCCTAGAGTCTACTAGCGGCAAACCGAAATACTGTACCTGTGCGACAACGTGGGTTATCGGCTTGCCGCTAGTACGGCTTTAAAGTCGTGCTCCGTTTTTTTCACCCGCTTGTCATTCTCCACTTTAAGAAGAATCGCTGGACTATAAACCTCAACCGCAGCATCATGGCTTCAAGCGCAGCATCTAGCAGTAAAGTTGAAAAGCGCAAGAGAGTAGTTTTAACAATAAGTACCAACATAATACTCTGTTATTATATGTTATTATTTATGCATTTACAAATGCTCCACCGCTATTGTTCAGGATAAGTTCCGGTTTATTGAATGGGGACTTTTTTTTGGGGGTGGTGCCGGTTATACAGAGTGCCGATTCATTGAGTCACGGATAAACGGGCTTCTACTGTATATCCTTATTTATCACGCATCCGTTCACCTCAGTCGGTTCCTGGGTGGTAGATTTCTGAGGTTTTTCACTGTCCACATGCCCAAATGTAACAGGAAGCCAGTTTATCTATACTTTTGGAGTCAAAACTATCATTCAACACCACACAATTGTGGTGATTTCGTTTTATTCTCAATGGAAGGTATCTTGAATGACACTGTTTGAATATTAAGCTTTGTGGTTTTTTTTTTTTCCTTTTCCTATCAGGATCACATCTTTGGCAGAGTCACAACTCCAAACACGTCAGCAGATTAAGAAGCTGGAAGAACTACAGCAAAAGGTTTCTTACAAAGGTGATCCCATTGTTCACCACAGGCCTGTTCTGGAGGATAGAATCGTTGAGTTATTTCGGACCCTGATTAAAAGGTAAATTGGTCACTCAATCCCACGACTCATTGTGCGGACACTGCGCAATTGGCTACCGTGTGTTGCCCGCAAAATATACAGTCAATTCACTTCACAGTATATTCTGTGAAGCGCTTTGAGACCTCACGAAGACGGGATTGTTATTACTTTGAGTGCTTTCTGCCTCTCGCTCTGGGGGGGGTGATGGGTGGTATATATATGTGTGTATTGACAGATTAATGTCCTTTGCCACTACTGTACAAATAAAAACTTTCAATATTAAGAGGTGTACTTGACCCTTTTTTTGCAGCTGATGAATGTGTTTCTGTTCTCAGTGCTTTTGTTGTAGAGAGGCAGCCTTGCATGCCAATGCACCCAGACCGGCCACTGGTGATCAAAACGGGTGTCCAGTTCACAACAAAAGTCAGGTAAGTCGAACGAGGTGAAAGACACGAATGTACACAAATGTACTTTTGTTGTTGTTGAAGTGATCTCCTGTGCTTGTGCTACAGGTAAATATTAGCTGTCCCAGAAATGCTGAATGTGTTTTGTTCACTTGAATCAATAACTGGTTCTAGAGAAATGTGTGTAAAGGAAGGGGGCCATCACGGTTGAAAAGGAGCGGAGAATCAGGAAGTTGTGGTTAACGGATGTCAAGTTTGGGCTTTAAGCCTGCCAATTAATAAGGAAGAACAACCAACTGATCAACAAAATGAGCGCCTGAAAGTTTCCTATCTCCACTCTGGTAACAGTTTTATTAAATCTAATTCCCACAGTGGATGGAACTGTCTTTCATCACCAGCTTTTTTGAGCTCAATTTGCCCCCTGGAGTTAATATTTCTTCATTACCTATTCACCTGGAGACTGTCAAGTGTTTTAGTCTCTAACATGAGCTATTGAAATATTTTAACTGTTGTTGCTAGATACTAATTTAGGAGGGCAGCAGTACAGTGACCTGCCGTTGCTTTCTGTTCCCAGTTCCCGGCAAGATTTTAATCAGCTTGTTCCATAAATACACCGGGCAAGGATTAGCTTCAGATTATTGTGCAATTCAATATTGTGCAATGATACGCATGTTGACATTAAACAAAATTTGGATCATTATGACTCGTTCCTTGGAAGACTACTTGTTTTTCAAGAGAACGTTTATTTTTAAAAAAGACATTGAATGTTTTAAGCTATTTAACAACTTTGTTAAATGGGGGATCTAATGTCCAAAACTTAAAGCCTCCTATCTAAGTCATTTGATAGAATTTTCATGCAAGACACAGTGAAAATCTATTATAGCCAAGCAAGTGTTTACAGTGGGTCCTTTGTTGGAATCTAAACTCCGACCATGACCTCAATTCTGATTTATATCCTTGAGTAAGGGGGTTGAGAAAGACTTTGAGTCTCTGTGAGTCAACACTAATGAAGTGAGTGTTTCCTTAATAGGGGCCAAACATTTGTGACAGATTTTAATGATATTCCAATTATGGTATGTTTCTGAATTGGTTGATGGATTTTGTTTGCGGAAGCTTGTTGCAAATCTAGGAATGGATAATGAGGTGCGTTCTTTAATGAGCAGATTCTCCTCCGAATGGTGACTAGAATGGTCAAGTTTGAGTAAACGTGGTTCTCTTCTGTTTCCAGGTTACTGGTAAAATTTCCCGAGCTTAACTACCAGCTTAAAATCAAGGTTGCCATCGACAAGTGAGTATTTATCAACTCTGATATTCCTATCCCAATCCCTGAATGTTCAGCGCCTTGGCACGTCCTACAGACGTGAAAGGTGCTCTATAAATGTAATTTGGATGTTGTTCTTGTTCAGATGCTTGTTCATTGTACCTGACGCATAAATCTACACTCTATGCAAGAGTAATTTCCCCTTGCCTTCTTTCAGCAGTTGTGTGTGTTTGTTTTTTAAAAAGAAAGCTTAGTTCTGCCTTAATACCTGTAATATCTGTTCCCGTTTCTGTGTCGGAGTATTTAAACTGATTTAGACCTGGACAGAAGTGAAACTTGAATAATGAATGTTCTTTTGTTCCAGGGACTGTGGTGATGGGTCAGCATTGAGAGGGTGAGTTTGGTTTTCTCGTGTCTTGTTGTTCATTATTAGTCTACGATTTCAACATCTTGTACTTGGGAGAAGGACCTAGTTCACTCACTTGATGGGCCGAATGGCCTCCTTCTGTGCTATAAAATACAATGATTCTGTGATCTCCCGAACAGACAGAACCAGTTTTTGGCTGTAGTTGGGTAGTGCTTCCAGGTTAATTCTGTCACTCACTCTGTTCTGCCTCCTCACATGTAGGTCACGGAAATTTAACATACTCGGAACCAACACAAAAGTCATGAACATGGAGGAGTCCAACAACGGGAGCCTGTCTGCGGAGTTCAAACATTTGGTAAGTGTGGTGAAGAGGGCGAGTAACTGTGGACGCACCTGGGCTGAGGAATTCCACCTGGTTCGCGGCTCTTGAACTAATTTCTCAACGATTCAAATTCTTCAGTTCTTGATGGGTGTGTTTTTGTGCGTGCGGACACGTGTGCGTGAACATCTTCTTTTGTTTTGCAGACATTAAGGGAACAGAGATGTGGGAACGGGGGCAGAGCCAGCAGTGATGTAAGTACCGATCTCTTTGCCTGCGGTATAGCTTCCCATCAGCTAACCATCCCTGAGTAGTCTTACCCCCCTCACTTCCCATTCATTAAAATCTGCCTTAATTTTCACTAAAAAGTTCTTTATATTCATCTGTATTTTGTTTCTCTCTCTCTCTATACATATATTATATATATCTGGTAAATGAATTGCATTATAATTTACGAGTATCTGTATATAGTTTGATCCCTCCCTCCCTCCCACCCAAACACAGCTGTATCTAAGCTTGTTTCTTCCACTGACTGCAGCGGTAAGCGTTATTCTATTTCAACATCGCCTTAGTGTTGAAGGCAAATTGTCATGTCAGCGCGATTGCTGGGATGTTGTAACTGTCCGAGGCTTTCCGGTGAGAAGAAGGTTAATCAGAGATGGAATTTCTCTTTTTTTTGTCTCTCCTCTAGGCTTCCCTCATTGTGACTGAGGAACTGCACCTCATCACGTTCGAGACAGAGGTTTATCACCAGGGACTCAAGATTGATTTGGAGGTTTGACTCTTCTTACTCAAGACTATACTACCATTACGATATGATTTGCAATTATATAGTGCCGTTCACGCAGGGTAGTGTCCCAGAGCACTGTACTATTGGAACTGTCATGTTGTGCATTTCAGTTTCGTAACTAAAATATATTCGGTGATATTTTTAAAGTTTTTTGCATTTCACAAATGAGCTCAGTTGGCTTTGAACTGTGGCGTTTGCTCGGGTAGTTGTTTTCTTCGAGCATGTCTTAAAGGAGAGGCATCTCTCAGATTACATTATTAATTTTCACTCTGCTATTTGGAACAAACCAGACCTGTTTATTGAATTACACCAGTTTTAAGCCACACACACACACACACACAAAACCCTCTTTAACTAGCCAACATTATCAGCTCACTCTTAACTCAGCGGAAAGAGGTGAGAGCTTTTTTCTGTAAAGAAAATGTGCTGTTATTCAAAAAATAAGTATACTCAGTCCTCGCTTAAGCTCGCAGTTGTGTTCGCGAAAAGTGCGTTGACCGAAGCGAGGTCTAACCTGGATTCTGAGAGACGATTTTAAACCGCGTGACTTTTGAAATTGAAGCGAGGATTTGCGTTCTTTGACCCTTGGCTGATCTTTCACCCCACCAGACCTCGTCACTGCCTGTGGTAGTGATCTCCAACATCTGCCAGATGCCAAACGCCTGGGCCTCCATTCTCTGGTACAATATGCTGACCAACAACCCAAAGGTACAAAGCTTTCCCCCCCACACCACCCCCCCTTTGTTGCTTCAGCTGCTATCTTGCTTTACCTGTTAAAGACTTATTTGACTGCACTGCGCTTCGGATCATCGTCCCGCAGCTTAGTGGTTAGAGCGCTCGCCTCGCAAGCGAGTGGACCTGGGTTTCTGGGCGGGTTGGGGCGTGTGACCTTTCCACACGCCTCGTGTTTGTCTAGTGGTAAGTAGGAGCTTAGTAGTTAGTCAATTTGGCGCAAGCGGTCAGCAAGCAGTCTGAAGCGTTTTGGGACGTCCTCCTAATGTGAAAGGCGCTGTGTAAATGCACATTGGAGGAGATTGTTGAGTCATGGGATGCCTTAACACACTAGACTAGACCTTACCGTATATTCTGAGAAGCGCTTTAAGATTTCTCGATGACATGATCAGGGAATCTATTATCTCTGTGGTAATGCCAGATGAAACTTCCCTTCCTACCCACCCAACCACCCCCAACACCACTTCTGTCTCTGCTCTCTCTGGGAAAGCAATTGCTCAGGTGTCATTTAGTGCAGAATGTATGTTGTGTTTGAATTTGTGTTGACTTATTGCGCGTTGTGTTTTTGAACCAGAATGTGAACTTCTTCACCAAACCCCCGGTAGCCACGTGGGATCAGGTGGCCGAGATTCTCAGCTGGCAATTCTCCTCCACCACAAAGAGAGGCCTCAACATGGAACAGCTGGCGACACTGGCAGAGAAACTGCTGGGTGAGTACCTCCCTGCTGTGTTACCCTTCAGTATTTGTAATAATCCTTGCATTGTCGTCTTCCCGCCCCAGGCTCCACGACCCTGTCACTCGCACCCTCGCTCGGCTCTACTGAGTCCCTGTCCACCAGAAGATAGAGTACTAAATTCTCCGCCCTCGCCTTCAAGGCCTTACTCTTTTCCTACTAACGGCATATCGACCTGTCTGATCCCCCAGCTCGGCAGGCTCTGGCCTGCTCCATGTCCTTCACCCTGCCCACCCCACCACTTCAGCCGCTCTGCCCTCACCCTTTGGAACTCCATCCCACAGTTTCACCTAGTTCCCTCCCTTGCCTCCTTCGAGGCCTATCTCAAGAGCCTCCTCTTCAACCGCCCCTTCGGTCTCCCTCCTACCCTCACCCTCCATTCTCTCCTGATCCCAACTCCCAGCTCAGGTGTAAATCCTTGACTGTGGAACGCCTTGGGACGTCCTCCAGACGTGAAAGGCAGCGTGTAAATGTAATTTGTTGTTGCTTAAATTTTGAGGGAAAAAAACCTTACCTGAATTATTTTTCATTAGGTCCTGGAGTCAACTACTCTGGGTGTCACATCACGTGGGCAAAATTCTGCAAAGTAAGTCACTTATCAGATATTGGTCACCCAAATCTTGGTTGAAAATCATAAGTGAGCTGTCGTTCGTGCTTTACTCTCACTGTTCCACAAGCTGTGCTAGTTGCTGCTTATTTTTACCTTCCTTCCCGTCCTCATTTGTGACCAGGATTTAGATGTCAGCTTCTTGTTTAATATCATTTTGATTTGGAGTTTCCTCCAAACTCAAAAATACTTAGTTACTAATTAATGGTCATTTTATTTACTATTAACTGGGGTCATTTGATGTGTTTGTAATGCAATTTAAAAAAAATAAAATGAGATAAAATCAATCTTTCCTGCACCTTTTCAAAGCTTCTTTTCGTTCAGTCGGAATAAAACACGAGTAAACGTTCCACTGTGTAGTCGGATCTGATTTTATATGTTGTTGAGGATTTTTTTTAAAGTTCACGTTTCTACTTGTGGTTTGTCTCGTTAGGAGAATATGCCGGGCAAAGGCTTCTCATTCTGGGTGTGGTTGGATAATATCATAGACCTAGTGAAGAAGTTCATTCTGTCACTCTGGAACGATGGGTAAGAGATGCAGCAGCATCACAGATCGTGTTATCAGTGTGTGTGTATGTGCGTACGTGTGTGTGTGTGTGAGTCGGTGTGCGTGTATGTGTTCTTTTGTGTGTATGAGTGTGTGTGCGCGTGTATCCACTATCCTCTATTGTACCTGATTGCTTAATGGGTAAGCAATTCGAATTCTGATCAGCCTAATGTTGGGCTAAGGCATAACCCCAGCTTGTCTTTAAGTAACGTTTGAAGAAGTCTTTTTAACGTGTCGTGGTTCCAGTCAGATTATTTTTTTGTATCTATCGTTAAAAGGTACATCATGGGTTTCATAAGCAAAGAGAGGGAACGAGCCTTGCTCAGTCAGAAGCCGCCAGGCACCTTCCTCTTGCGATTCAGTGAAAGTAATAAAGAAGGCGGAATAACTTTCACGTGGGTGGAAAAGGACATCAATGGTAGGTAATCACTTCCTACTCGCTTCCTGATAATAATAATGCTCCTTGCTACTCAATACCGCGCCTTAATCAGGTCTTCAAAACCTCACAAAGCGCTTCACAGAATTTGCTGTAAAGTGAATTGACTCTCAGCAAAACGCTGAGCCAATTGTGCGCGTCGGTGTCCCCCACAAACAGTCGAGGATCGAGTGACCACATTATTATTATTATTATTTTGAAGGGATTATTACCCTCACAAAGTGATCCGCCAGTCGACTAACAAGCGGGTCCCTACTTACTGCTGGTTAAACAGAGGTGCGCGGGGGTGGGGTTGGGGGCTTTTGTGTTTGTGGAGTCAAGAAATTTGCCGAAGGTTTTGCTCAAGTTTTCTCCCGCCCAGTAATCCAAACCAGCTCCTCTCACTCGTGAGGCGAGTAACAACGACAACAATAATGTTATGTATAGAACGCCATTCACATCGCGAGGTGGGGGGGGGGGGGGGGGGGGGCGGGAGTGAACACACGTCCCAAGGTGCTGAAAATCCTAACACTAACCACTAAGCTGCAAACATCTTGATGTGAAAAATCCCAAATTGTCTGGGTAAATTCCTATTTGTCAGCCTCGTTTGAATGCAGCCGTTGCAGGTCACCGCCCCCTTTGAAGTGAGATTCCCAGCAGCAAAACCAGCCCAGGAGTTTACTGGCTTTACTGTCGGGAAGTGAAAGCTCGATTCCGTTCGAACTCGAGTTGAGATCTTCCGGCTAAGTTTACAGGCACTCGCCAAATGTCCAGTAACAGTCTGGCTGCAGTGAGTGAGTCAGCGAGCCATATACGGTATGCTGTGAGGAAGTGATGCTAACCCAGTGGCTGTTTTGGACACAAGACTGACATACGATAGGAAGCTTAAAGGGGAAACTTCAGACTCAAGGTGGATGGAATAGATAATAATTACTGACTAATCCTTGCATTTGATACAGCGCCTTATCACGACAACACCCAACTTGGATTTATATTGTCCTCGCTCCCTCCACGCCGGACGGCGTCTCAGAGCGCTTCCCAATGATGGATCCCGGGGCCGAGCCGAGCCACGGGGGGACAAGGGGGTGGAAAAAGCGACCGAAAGCGCGGTCGAACACAAAGGTCTTTAGCAGAGACTTGAAAGTAGGAAGAGAGAGGGGGTGGGGGGAGGGGCGGCGAGGCGAAGGGAGTGAGGAAGGGAGTTCCAGAACCTTGGGGCATAGTGGCTGAAGGCATAACTCAAAAGCGCTTCACAGAATATGCCATGAAGTGAATTGACTTTACATTTTGTTGGCGAACAGTGGTGGATTGAGTGGCGGTACATATTGCGAAGGCGCTTTCAGGTGCCTCGAATATACAGTCAATTCACTTTACAGTATATTCTGTGAAGCGCTTTGAGACGTCGATAAGATGTGAAAAACGTTATTTCAAATGCAAGGATTATTATTATTGAGGCATGAGTAACTCTCTCCCACCCCTCCCCGCTGCCCTGACACTCTCCCTTGCTCGGATCCCGCTCTGACTGTTCAGCGCCTGGCGATGTCCTCCCGATGTCAAAGGCTCTCGTCTTGTTGTGCCTCGGTGTGTCATGTAGCGTGCTGTAAACTGGCATGTGGAATGTGTTACACTCACCCTCTCTCTCTCTCTCTCTCTCTCTTGACATTCAGGGAAAACACAGATCCAGTCGGTGGAGCCCTACACCAAACAGCAACTCACCAACATGTCCTTCGCTGACATCATCATCAGCTACAAGATCATGGACGCCACGAATATCCTGGTCTCTCCGCTGGTCTATCTCTTTCCCGACATTCCCAAGGAGGAGGCCTTCGGGAAGTACTGCTGCAGTGAACCCCAGGAGCCCATCGATCCCAACGACCCGGGTGAGCAGCTCCCACCACCCCCCGCAGTCGTGTCGGGAACAGGAACAGGCCCTCGAGCCCGTCCCGCCGTTCTATTAGATCGCGGGTGGTCTGTAGCTCAACTCCCCCAAGTTACCTGACTTTCTTCCCCCATCAAACACCCCCCATCCCCCCAACCCCCCCCCCGCCACCACCACCCGACCCGCAAACCCTGCAGAGAAAGTAACCAAATAAATCAAATGGAAATAACAAAAGAATGGTGTAGAGAAATAATAATAGTAATAATTTGATCGCTCAATCCACGACTGTTTGTGAGGACAACGCTGTGCGCAAGTGGCTGCTGCCTTTCATCCACAAAACATACAGTCAAATCAATCCGCTTTGCATCTGTGAAGTGCCTCGAAAGACGTGATAAGGCGCAATATGAACCGCAAGGATTATTATTATACTATAATTATCATTGTATTTCCTGTCGTATCAGAGTAGAGCCCGTTAACAGGAAGGTGGATAGGGTTTGCATGGCAGGTTGGGACCACGCGGTGAGGTCACGATATTGTGGATGTGGCATTTACAGTGAAACGCAAAGTGCAGGCCACTCACTTGATTGCGTGAAATTTAAAAACAGAAGTGGCTGGGAACCAGTCAGCGGGTCAGGCAGCAGCTCTGTGACGGGAGGGGGAAAAAAGCAGCTCCTGTAGCTCAGTGGTTAGAGCGCCTTACAAGCGTGAGACCTGTGTTCGAATCCAGGAAGGTCAGGGCGAAACCTTGGGAAAGTTTCCTTACTCCACCCACGCATGCCTAATAATCCCTAAAAAAAACCCACAATAATAAAAATTGGTCATTTCAATCCACGACTGTTTGTGGGGGGGTACGTTGCTGTGCGCAATTGTCTGACGTGTTTCGAATTGACAGTCAATTTACTTTACAGTCTATTCTATTAAGCGCTTTGAGATGTCGATAAGATGTGAAAAGCCACTATATCGAATACAAGGATTGTAATTAAAGATTGGTTACCGGTTGCTTACTGTACGTTGGTTATTGTGTGATATGTGCCAGACTGAGGAATGTGCTTTCTAGTTTGCATTAATTCGATTATTATTTTGTCTTACGTTTCTGTATAATTTTTTTTCCAGACACCTTTGCCTACCTGAA
The DNA here is from genome assembly GCA_035084275.1 of Hydrolagus colliei. Taxonomy (NCBI): domain Eukaryota; kingdom Metazoa; phylum Chordata; class Chondrichthyes; order Chimaeriformes; family Chimaeridae; genus Hydrolagus; species Hydrolagus colliei. Next base: position 8,167,777 of record CM068768.1, read on the forward strand.
GAGAAAGTTCATTTGTGTAACGCCGTAAGTGTAAAGATTTTTAAAATTTATTATAATAATAATATATTGTTGATGTAATGATGAAATAATAATGATTTGATATAATGCCTGATTCACGTCTTTGTGTTACAAGGCGCTATATCAAATGTCAGTGTTATTATTTAATAATTATTACGCAAAACCATGACACGAGATGGTATGGAATGCAGAGATTGCTGTAAAACGGAGACGCCAGGCAAGGCTTCGAGGCATTTTGGGGGTTTTCAAAGAGAAATAAACGTTTAAAAACCAGCTCCCGTTTTCTCGCCAGGACAAACTCGGGCAACACAAGCGACCTGTTCCCAATGTCTCCCCGAACGCTGGACTCGCTCATGCATTGTGGCAACAACACCGAGAGTGGGGAGCAGGGAGCGGCCGGGGGGCTCGGTGAGTGACCATACCCCAACTCGCGTTTACACGGCCGGATCCTTTACGCAGAGGGCGGGAGTTGGGTGGGGAGGGAGAGAGTTGGGAGGGGAGGGAAAGAGTTGGGAGGGGAGGGAGAGAGTTGGGAGAGAGTTGGGAGGGGAAGGAGAGAGTTGGGAGGGGAGGGAGAGAGTTGGGAGGGGAGGGAGAGAGTTGGGAGGGGAGGGAGAGAGTTGGGAGGGGAGGGAGAGAGTTGGGAGAGAGTTGGGAGGGGAAGGAGAGAGTTGGGAGGGGAGGGAGAGAGTTGGGAGGGGAGGGAGAGAGTTGGGAGGGGAGGGAGAGAGTTGGGAGAGAGTTGGGAGGGGAAGGAGAGAGTTGGGAGGGGAGGGAAAGAGTTGGGAGGGGAAGGAGAGAGTTGGGAGCGAAGGGAGGGAGGGAGAGAGTTGGGAGGGGAGGGAGAGAGTTGGGAGCGGAGGGAGAGAGTTGGGATGGCAGCAGAAGGCACGGTCGAAGAGGAGCGTCTTGAGACCGACCTTGAGGGAGGCGAAGGCACTGTGGGATGGAGTTCCAGAGTGTGTGTGGGGGTAAAATAATAATACTAGTAATAATCCTTGCAAACGTCTAAAAAAGCACTTGTGTGTGTTTTGTTCCCCACTCTGTATCTCCTCACAGATTCCATCACTTTGGACATGGAGTTTGGAGCCGAATGCTCCCCTTCTCCCATGTAAACCTCTCCTCGTCCACCTTCGAGGTGAAGACCTTCGATCATTTCAAACCCCTTCAGCTTCGTTAACCACTGGATCTATTGTTTTACCAGAATAAGCCCTTAATACCGTCTTGTTTCTCCCACGGCCTCGTTTTAATCATGTCTCTTGCCCCGTTTTGCAATCTTCACGCTTTTATTTTTTCCCTCCTCCCTGAAAAAAAAACCAAACCTTTCTTTTTTTTATACCGGTTTGCGCACGCACTTTTCGGATCGAATTCCAACCGACACTTTTTTTTTTGTAATTTACTTCTTTTTAATTAAAAAAAAGAACAAACGAGTGAGAGAACAAAATCCCCAAAGAAAAATTCAATAATGATCTGTATTGTAAAAATATTATGTTTGATCTGAACTCGGTTTGCCAACCTGCAGTTCTTCAGCTTTCACCGACAGCGAGTGGGTGAAGGAAACGGTCTCAGAAAGTCCCTTGGTGCACTTAATGAATTTGTTTTAAAAAATGCAGAACAATCCCATCATTAATATATATATATATTATACTATATATAAAAATATATAGAATTGTAAACTTAATGCAACAGTTTCTCTAGGGAGGTGATGGAAGCAGAAAGTGTTGTTTCCCTCTTCCCCCCTCCCCCCCCCCCCCCCGCCTTGCTCTTTTTTCCCCCTTCCTCCCCTGGCCCCATTTCTGTGACTGTTTGTGGGACACCGCTGTGTGCAATTTCGCTGCCACGTTTCGCCCACAAATATACAGTCAATTCTCCTACTCGTCTTCATCCTGCCCCGATCCCTCCCCCCCCCACCCCCTTCTCTTGTCCCTACCTGACTGTACAGTGCCTTGAGTCGTCCTCCCGACATGAAAGGTGCTATATAAATAAGGATTAATTGATTGATTGGTTTCAAGAGTTCAAATTAAGATAGATTTCTGCTACTGGAAAATAATATCCAGGGAGATGAGGTATATAGTTTGGGACAGGACGTGTCAAGTGACTGACGTGATGGTGGAAAGCCAACTAGATGGACTTCTTTCGCCAACAAGTTCTTTTTGTTCTTCTATATTTTCTTTCTCTCTCCATATATATTATACATATCTAGCAAATGTACTGCATTATGATTTACGAGTACCTGTATATGGTTTAGTATTTAGGAGATAGAGGGAGAGAGTGCCAGAATTTTGCAGTGGAGGCGTTTACCCCATTGCCTGAAGCTACTAATACGAACGGTAGACAATATGCAAGAGATACACAAGGGGCAATGCCTTTTTATTCATAGGAAACATGAGTGTGTGCGTGTGTGTCCGTGTGTGTGTGTGTGTGTGTGTGTGTGTGTGTGCGAGCTTGGCATTGAATAATTTACATTTATTTAGTTCCTTTTGATGTTGGGAAGACATGTGAAAGTGCACTGTAGCATTATTAATGATTCATCAGGGAGATTTTCGCTCGCAAGGCAGAAATACCAGTTTTTTCCCCCCCCCTTCTGTCCCAACACACACACACACACACACATACACACACACCCTCCCTCTCTCTCTGTCTCTTATCATAATCTTCCAGAGCGTTACTTACTGCTTGTGCCTTTTTTTTCCTCTTTGCTCCTTTCAGTATTGCGGGGAGAGGGAGCGCTTTCCGAATTTGGGATTTGTTAAAGGGATGATGGCGGGGGGAGGAATACAAGCGATGTTGGAAAAATACAATACCTTAATTCCAAATAAATAATAATAATGAATGACTACCTCTCTGCCCTTCTCCAGGCACCTGCTGGGATTCAGTTTCTTTGTCCGGTCCACTCCTACCCCTCCCCCCCCCCCCGCGCTCCACCGTTCGCTTTAAACAACAACTTGCATTTATATAGCGCCCCCTCAGCGCAGGCTAGTGTTCCCGGAGTGCTTAAGACGGCCCGAGCTACAGTATAAAGCGTCTGAAATGATCGCTTCCGTGATCGGGAGCGTCGGCAGTCAGACTTCTGTGGAAGAGCCCGGCGTTATTTGGAAGTCGGAAATTGTTTTAAAAGCTGCGTCCTATTCCACAGACTCTCGCCCCCGATGCCTCGTGCATTCGGATTCATTTCAGTTCATTAAATATATGGTTACGAATGTACTCAACCCTAATGTGTATAAGAAAGGTGTATGTGTGTGTGTGTGCGTGCGTGTGTATAAATGGGAGTGAGTGAGTGGCCATTTGTGTGTCTGCGCTGTAAATTTGATTGCTGTAATTCTTCCCTATAAATGATATAAAGGCAAAGCTTTGTGTCAAGTCATGTTTGTCTTGTGTTTCATTCGGGATTTAGTCAAGTCGTCTCACAGGTTTAATGAGCGTTCAGATAATAATAAAAAAGATCGCACTGACGTGGAGTCCTGGATCTTTAGTTTTTTCTTACTCGGCTGAAAAAAGCCCCCCCCCCCCCCAACAATAATAATAATAATAAAACATTGACATTTTCAACCCACGGCTGTGTGTGTGTGTGTGGGGGGGGGGGGAGAGGACGCTGCTGTGCGCAAACGACTGCCGCGTTTCGCCCACAAATGTATACACAGTCAATTCACTACAGTATATTCTGTGAAGCACTTGGAGACACGGTCTAAAGGACGTGAAAAGCTGCGATAGCAAATGCCAGGATTATTATTATTATTATTATTATCAAGTGCCAGTCTATTGCTATTCTCCACAGTAATTTAGCTCACAAACCGTACATCGGTTACTGGAAACAATCCCCCCAAAGCGGCCGGTCGGCAAAGTGCCAGAAGTGCCAGGATTCCCTAATCCTCCCCCTCTCTCCGCCCCCCCCCCCCCCCCACCCTCCCCCCAAATCAGTTTGGACGTTGAACTGCAGAAAATCGTACAATAATCTGTGAAGGTGAGGCCCCCTCTGATCGCGAGTTGCAAGTGCAACTCGATTAAATTCCGCTTTGATCTTGTGGATTCTGGCGTCTTGTCTGGCGTCAAGCCCAGTCACTACAACTGTGGAGCAGTCCTAACTGTGAGGCTCTCTGAAGGTGTCTCAAGGCTGAGGCGAAGGCTGTGCGTCAAAAACACAAGGGGCGATTCATTATTTGCATTACCCTGGCCTTTACTAGATTTTCTAGGATGGTGCCAGGATTGAGGGACTTCAG
>CM068768.1:8177780-8221416 GCA_035084275.1 Hydrolagus colliei
TGAAAACAGCGACAGACTCACTAAAGCAACAAATGTCTTAAGAGAGGACACAAAGGAACACCCATCCCTTCCTCATTCCTTCCTTCCTTCCTTCCCTCCATCTCTCCCTCCCTCCATCTCTCCCTCACTCCCTCCCTCCCTCCTTCCCTCTCTCTCTCTCACACACCCTCCCTGTGTCTCTCCCACAAACACACACACAGACACACATACGCGCACACACACACAACTCCCTTCCCCTCAACTCCCAATCCCAGCTGGAACACGTAGAGAAGCCGCAAACTTTATCCCGCGACAAGTCCCCCCCCCCCCCCCGCCCCGCGCAGACGGAGGCCATTCAAGTGAATTGACTGTATATCTGTGGGCGAAACGCGGCAGCTGACTGCGCACAGCAGCGATTTCCCCCCCCCCACCCCACCCCTCCACACACACACACAGCCGTGGGTTGAAAATGACCAATTTTTATTATTGTGTGTGTGTGTGTGTGTGTGTGTGTGTGTGTGGGGGGGGGGGGGGGGGGGGGGAGTAAGGAAACTTGCCACGGTTTCGACCCCTGATCTGCCTGTATTGGAAACGCAGGTCTCCTCTCCCACGCTTGTGAGGCGAGTGAGTTGCTCTAACCCACTGAGCTACGTGTCTAGCGCGACTTCACGCTGAAAAAGCTACTACACGCAAGTTCGGTTTAAACGTCTCCTCCGAACGGACAGCAAAGTCTCCAGCAAAGTTCTAGTTACCAAACTTCAGCTGTGTGCGCGTGTGTGCGCGTGTGTGCGCGTGTGTGCGCGTGTGGTGCGCGTGTGTGCGCGTGTGTGTGTGTGTGTGTGTGGGTGTGTGTCTCCGTGCCTATGTAAAGCATTCCTATCTCCACACCACCTCCCTTCATATGCGTCAAGCCTCAGCAAGCAGACTTGTACCTACAATCCAGAGCTCTGTTTGTCCTTGGTATGCAAGTACTAACGGACTGAGAAAATATGCTGGCGTTCATTTCTCTCTCTCTCTCTCTCTCTCTCTCCGCTCTCCACATTCCCCCACTATCACCCCACCCCACCCCGCCCCACCCGCCGCCCGCCTGCCTAACCCTCCCTCCTCCCTCCCTCCCTCCCTCCCCTCCTTCCCTCCTTCCCTCCCTCCCAGTGTGAAAATTCTTCAACCTCTCCCTTTGAAATTCCTTCTCTCTCTCTAGAAAAAACACACACAATAATAAATTGGTCACTTCAATCCACAAATATAATAGATATATATATATATATATATACAGTCGATTCACAGGATACAGATTCAGTCCATTTGGAGACTCTCGAAGCCTCTCTGTGTGTGTGTGTCTGTCTGTACAAGGATTGTTTTATACAGTATTTACTGCTGTATCTCTATGGTAGACAGTCTACAGTGAAATTTAACCGTAGGAATTGTTTTTCTTTTCAGTCCAGTGCAAAATCACAGTGAGTTCAGAACAATGCGGACGATTGTATTCCGCGTCTCGCATCAATTAAACAATGTCACGCTCTGTGATTTAGCTGGTGGAGGGGCTGTGGGTGGGGGAGGGGGGTGTGTGGGTGGGGGGGGGGGGGGGAGTGGGCTAGTGTGTGTGTGTGTGTGTGGGGGGTGGGGGGGGTCAATCATCAGGTGACTGTGAGAGCGTGACGACCTCGTTTTTATTTCTGTCGGCGTTAGACGTTAATCTCGGCATTTGAAGTTCATTGAAAGTGAAGAAACCCTCACGGGAACAACAACGACAACAAAACCTCTCCCACGTCCGGGAGGACGTCCCGAGTCACTGGAATAGATGGAAAGGTGGGGCTGGCAGGGGGTGGGGGGGGGGGGGGGGAGTGACACATTTTCCTACAGTTGCTCTCACTTGGCTTTGCAGAAACAGAGCTTGACATAGCAACAACAACAACAATAATCTTGGCGATCGATACAGAGTCTTATCGCCACTTCGAGAACGTCTCAAAACAGCCCCCACATTTATACACCGGAGACTGAAATGACCGCGTCTCATGCCGATCATAATAATCCTGGCGTTTGATATCGCGGCTTTTCACAGCTGATCGACGTCTCAAAGCGCTTCGCGGAATATACTGTCAAGTGAATGGACCGTATATATTTGTGTGCGAAATATGGCCTTTTATTTGGACGCTGAGCGAGGGAGGGAGTGGTGGTGGTGGGGGGGGGTGTGTGTGTGTGTGTGTGGGTGGTGGTGGGGGGGGGGTGGGTGTGTGTGTGTGTGTGTGGGTGGTGGTGGGGGGGGGGGTGGGTGTGTGTGTGGGGGTGGGGGTGAGGGGGGTGGGGGGGGGATGGGTGGGTGTGTGTGTGTGTGTGTGTGGTGGTGGGGGTGGGGGGTGGGTGTGTGTGTGTGTGGGGGAGTCAGGGGGGTGGGGGGGGGGTGGGAAGGAATTGAGCATAAGAGCGATCAAAAGAACTGAGCGGACTGCTCTCTCTCCTCTCTCTCTCTCTCTCCCTCTTCCAGAGAGACGACGCAAGCAACGAGTTGGGAAAAGACAAAATTCCTTTGCGAGTGGATGCGAGCCACTCTCTCGGGCGTTGTGAGAACCGTGACGGTGACGGAGAGACCGTGTGCGTGTCTCGTGCCGAGAACCTTCACCGACACGATACGGGCCAGAGAGTTGACCCGAAACGGGCCCAAATTCCTTCCCTTGGCCGGCGAAGGCTCGAGTCACACGGATTGACCGCCCGCAAAGAGGAAAAGGACCATCTCGCTGACCGGAGGCACGTTGCATTGTTTTCCCAGTTACAGCAAAAATAACCTCGCCCTCTCTCTCTCTCCCCCCCCTGCCATTTCAACCCCATTCCTCCCCCACACCACCTCCCCACCCACTCACCCTCCTCCTCTAACAAACATTAGTGACTGGAGTGGGTGGGTGGGTGAGAGAGTGAGTGAGTGAGTGAGTGAGTGAGTGAGTGAGTGAGTGAGTGAGTGAGTGAGTGAGTGAGTGAGTGAGTGAGTGAGTGAGTGAGTGAGTGAGTGAGTGAGTGAGTGAGTGAGTGATTGAGTGAGTGAGTGAGTGAGTGAGTGAGTGAGTGAGTGAGTGAGTGAGTGAGTGAGTGAGTGAGTGAGTGAGTGAGTGAGTGAGTGAGTGAGTGAGTGAGTGAGTGAGTGAAGTGAGTTTGTTCGTTCATTCACGAGTGAGTGAGTGAGTGAGTGAGTGAGTGAGTGAGTGAGTGAGTGAGTGAGTGAGTGAGTGAGTGAGTGAGTGAGTGAGTGAGTGAGTGAGTGAGTGAGTGAGTGAGTGAGTGAGTGAGTGAGTGAGTGAGTGAGTGAGTGAGTGAGTGAGTGAGTGAGTGAGTGAGTGAGTGAGTGAGTGAGTGAGTGAGTGAGTGAGTGAGTGAGTGAGTGAGTGAGTGAGTGAGTGAGTGAGTGAGTTGAGCGAGTGAGTGGGCAAAGGAATGACGCCTAGTAAAGCACAAATACTTTATCTGTATTCCCTGTAAACCGATCTTGCTCGGTGGAATCAGAATCACCCTCTCCTCCTCCGCCTTCTTTAACAGGAGCCTCAAACTCCTTAACTAAACTCGCACTGACTGGTCAGGACCGGACTAAATTAAACGTAACGGAACCGAGCCAGGGCTGGGACCAAATCACGGGAGGAGCGAAAAAAAATCACCGCGACAAGAGAGAGAGAGAGAGAGAGAGAGAGAAAGGCAGAGAGTTAGGGAGCCAGAGAGAAGGAGGGGGAGCCAGAGAGAGAGAATAAGCGAGCGAGAGAGTTAAGCGAGGGAGCCAGAGAGTAACCACAACCCACAACAACGACGACTTGGATTTGCATAGCGCCCGGCACGCCCAGCGGTGTCCTCAGAGCGCTTCAAGTAAACGAGGAGAGGGAGGGAGGGAGGGAGGGAGGGAGGGAGGGAGGGAGGGAGGGAGGGAGGGAGGGAGGGAGGGAGGGAGGGAGGGGGAGTGAGGGCAAGCGAGAGCGAGGGAATAAGCGAGCGAGGGAGGACAGGAAGACAGGATGGAGGGCGCGCGAGCGAGTGAGTAAGCGTCTCTCTCTCCCTCCCTCCCTCTCTCCCTCTCCACCAGAGGCTTCGCTCACCTGGTAGATCATGACTTTGAAGTTGTTGCGCTTGAGTAGGGCGGCTTCGTTGGCCTCCAGCTTCCTGATCTGCCCTCCCTGCCGCTCCATGTTGTGCTTGATGGTCTTCACATTGACGCTGACCTTGCGCAACTTCTCCAGCATCTTGCTGACCTCGTTGCTGGTGGTGGAGTGAGACTTGTTGAGCTTGGTCAGCTCGTTGCGGATGTGAAAGACGGCCGTCTCCATCTCCAGGTGCCTGCGTTCCAGCTCCTGTTGGCTGGTCTGGATCTTGTCCACCATCCCCACCACCTTGTCCAGGAGGGTGAGCACCAGGACCCCGTTGAGCCCGGCCCTGATCCTCCGGCCGCGCGGGGCTCGCTTCGTCGCCAGGAGCCCCCGTTCGCTCCTCGTCTTCGTCTTCCTCCAACTCCAACTCGTCCTCCTCGTCCTCCGCCGACTTCTTCAGCAGCTCGGCGCTTTCCGGCTCCTCGTTCCTCAAGGATTGGGCCATGGTCGAGGCTAACACGCACACACACGCACACACACACAGAGGACGGGCGCGCGTGCACACACACACACACACACACACACACGCACAGAGAGAGAGAGAAGGAGGGAGAAAGAAGCGAGGGAGAGAGAGAGAGAGAGAGAGCGCGCGGAGCGAGATATAAATATCAACTGATCCACAAAACTCTGTTGCACTGGGATGCAAGCCAGTACTGGGCAGAGAGAAAGAGAGAGAGAGGCGGGGAGGGATGGGGGGGGAGAGCGAGAGAGAGAGAGAGAGAGAGAGAGAGAGACAGAGTGAGTGAGTCAGGGAGGGAGTGAGCCAGAGAGAGAAAGAGGGAGAGGACTGTGTATGTGTATGTGTTATGTGTGTGTGTGTACTCTCGTGTTCCAGTTACACAGCTGCTCAAAAAAGGCATTCCCCAATTTTTTTTTATACATCAACCAAGCTGACTTAAAAGGGCATGGATTTAACTCCACCTCGCTGAGAGGGGCTGGACTGACAGATTGCCTGCCTTGTTTCCCCCCCCCAACCACCACCACCCCACCCCTTCCCCGGAGCGATTAGAATAGTTAGTTAGGAAGCCACTGAGAAATTCGCAACACAAGTCCCAGCACATCGGTTGTGGAATGCGCACGAGCAAACAACGGACCGTCCGAAAGAATGCGCGCAAAACGCAGGCCGAGGGCCGCGTTTCGCCCGCAAATAGCGTCCAGTCAATTCACTTTACAGTATGTTATTAACGTACAGTATTACTATACACTAACACAGTATATTCTGTGAAGCGCGTCGAAGCGTCTGGGAGAGGTGATCGGGCGCTGTGTCAAACGCAAGGATTATTGTAATACAATAATAATAATCATCCTCGCGTTTGATATCGCGCTTTTCACGTCTTCTGGAGACTTGGGTCTCAAAGCGCTTCACAGAATGTACAGTACTGTAAAGTGAACTGACGGTATCTATTTTGTGGGAGAGCGAAACGCACAGCAGCGTCCCCCACGCAAACATTCGTGGGTTGAAATCACCAGTGTATGTATTTTTTGAGGGATTTATTATTAGGCGAGTGTGTCTCTGTGTGTGTGTGTGTGTGTGTGCGTGTGTGTGCGCGTGTGGAGTAAGGAAACGTTGCCCCCCACGGTTTCGCGCTGACCTGTCTGGATTTGAACACAGGTCTCTCACGCTTGTAAGTGTGATTATTATTATTGTTGTTGAGCTCGATCGCGGCTAGAGCGAGGGCCCTGACCAGAGAGACAATGACAATGGCTCAGAGAGGCGGTCGTGAAACAGTGCAAAACACTAAACTGTTTAGCAGAGAGAAAGCCGGACGCTCATTGTAGAGGCAAAACTGCTTTGCTAAGCGCGTTCCCTCGGCCAAAGAATGTCACCTTTCAGCACGGCCGCTCGATCCAGCTCCACCAGCAAACAGGTCGCACGGAGCAATGGGCTGCCGCGTTTCGCTCACTCACGAACGAACGAGCAAACTCACGAACGAATGAACGAACGAACGAAGAACGAACGAACGAACGAACGAACGAACGAGCAAACTCAACTCACTCACTCACTCACTCACTCACTCACTCACTCACTCACTCACTCACTCACTCACTCACGCACTCACTCACTCACTCACTCACTCACTCACTCACTCACTTACTCGCCTTACAAGCGTGAGACACCTGTGTTTCGAATCCAGGCAGGTCAAGTCAATACTTTACACACACACACACACACGCCCGCGCTTAATAATAATCAGTCCCACCCCAAAAAAACACCCAATAATAAAAATTGGTCATTTTCAACCCATGATTGTTTGTGTGTGTGGGAGGGGACGTTGCCGTGCTTCGCCCACAAATATATATACAGTCAATTCACTTTACAGTTTATTCTGTGAAGCGCTTTGAGACACAGACTAGAGGACGTGAAAAGCCGCTGTATCGAATGCAAGTATAATTATTATTAAGCTATTGAGTGGGGGGTGGGGGGGGGGGGGGGGGAGGCTGGGGGGGGGGGTGAAACTTGTTGAATGACCATCAACTCTGCCCAGAGTGAGGAATTATCTTCGCAAACGCTGGTCGTGTTGACAACAGCGCCCTCTCTCGGCGTTTCGATCGGGAGAGACCCGGCATTGTTTTCAGCGTTCGGCTCGGTGGTTAGAGCGCTCGGCGAGTGAGAGAGAGAGAGAGACCCGGGTTCAATTCCAGTCAGGTCAGGTCGGGGCCAAAACCTTGGGCGAGTTTCCTTTTCTCCACACGCCTGATAATTATAATCCCACAGAGATGGGGGGTGGGGTTGGGGGGGGAGGGGGGAGAGGGGACACACAATGATAAATTGTTCATTTCAATCACCGCTGTCCACCCCACTGTATATACAGTCACTTCACTTTACAGTATATTCTGTGAAGCGCTTTGAGACACAGTCTAGAAGACGTGAAAAGCCGCGATCGCAAATGCCAGGATTATTATTACCGTATTATATTATTCGGGGAGATGCTGGTTAGAAGACGTTAAAAGTGCGACGTCGAACGCAAGGATGGATAATATTATTGTCTATTGGTACGGAGTTTCTCTCGAGGGCAGAGAAAAGAGAAACCGCTCGTTTTAACTCTTTCTCGGAACTATTCCCTTGGCTCTGAATTTCCCCCCGGATTCCCAACGTCTGCGCGATGTGGTTTGTGGCACTTTTCCGGCGGTTGGGGGATTAGTTCGCCTCCCGGTGTCCCGTCCTGCCCAATAACTTCCAGATACAATCGCCCGGTCGATCAATGAATCCTCGGCTGTTTCATTGTTTGTTTTTCTTAAAAAGCTCCCAGTTCCCTGGGGGAAAAGCTGCTTCCCCACCGCCCCCCCCCACCACCCCCCCCTTCCCCACCCTACCCCACGTCCTGCTTTGTTCCCAGCTTGTTGTCGATACATTAATTAATCAAGGACGGAAGACGGCCATTCCTTCCTGGCCGTTAATTGCCACGGCCGCCCGCGCTAATCACACGCCAACCATTGTAACATGTAACACGCAAACACACACACCGCAGTCGCCACACCCTTCACAGTCGGGGGCCTGTGAGGGAGACACACTCCCATCGAGACATCCCAATGACATGATGAGACACCAAATGCAAAGATTTTTTTATTATTTGTGATGACTTATTATTATCACTATTAAGCCTTGCTGGTTAGAGTACTCTCTCTGCGAGTGAGAGAGGTGGGTTCGATTCCAGGCAGGTCAGGGGCGAAACCTTGGGCAAGTTTCCTTACTCCACACACACACACACACACACGCACGCACGCACGCACGCACGCACGCGCCTGATAATAATAAATTGGTCACTTCAATCCAAGGTGTGTGTGGGGGGGGGAAACTCTGCTGTGCGCAATCGGCTGCCGCGTTTCACCCACTAATATACACAGTCACTTCACTTTACAGTATATTCTGTGAAGCGCTTTGAGACACAGACTAGAAGACGTGATAAGAAGGCTCCGTGTCAAACGCAATATCCAAATTTATGATTAGTATTGTTAACAAAGTTCAGTGAGAAACCATTGCTGTTCTCTCTTCTACCACAAGGCGGTGCTGATATACTTCCTCCTGTGTCAATCTGCACACAGTATTTTGTTAAAATTGACTAGTTATATTGCAAAAATTGCACTATATTCCTTCAAATTGGTTATTTTTTTTTGCTAGGGGCGGTGGCGGGGGGAGGGATACTGTTTTGAAACAAGATATTTCACCCTGGCGTCGCACCGCGAGAGATAAACCCCGGAATTTTCTAAATATAATACTCAGTTAATTATAGCTCCAGTGTCAAATTCTGTGCGCTTACGGGAAGGGCGTGCTGAGCGGGGCTCAAATATGAGGCAGCTACTCAAAACCCCGAGTTAACCACGCAGAAAAAAATAACGTTTGCACAAAGTTCTCGAGGTTCCACATCTCCCCCGCCATGGCCCGTTCAGCCTCTCTGCCCCCTACCCTTGGTACTCCATCCTACAGTCCCATCGCTCACGGCAGCGTCGACCTCCCCACACCCCCCCACCCCCACACACACACACAGACAGACACACACAAACAACCAAGGGTTGCAATGACCAAAATGTATATTTTTTATTCTGAGGGATTATTATGAGGCATGCGTGCGGAGTAAGGAAACTCGCCCAAGGTTTCTCCCTGACCTTGTGTCTCTCGCTTGTAAGGCGAGCGCTCCAACTAACCACTGAGCTACAAGGCTTTAATTATTGAGTCGACTTTGCCTACGAAGCACAGTCACTACACTAGTCACAAGTAAAATCCCATGAAGCTACCAACAAGCAATAGGGCGCTGTATCAAATGTGAGGATTACTATTCGTATTATTATTATAATGATAATTTATTTCTAATGGTACTTTACTGAATCAGGACAACCTTTGGGCTACATTTTGGGCTATTGAGGTGGGAGGGAGGGGGCGGCTTTGGGCTATCAACCCGCAGCGTTAATCTCTGCTCGCCTCTGATTGGCGGGGGAGGAGGGGAAGGGATCACGTGAGTGGGAAGGGTGGGGGAGGAGCTGGCGAAGGGAATCGTTTGAGCGAGGGAGTGTCACGTGACGAGGGGGTGGGAGAGTCAGTGTGGAAGGCGGGGGGGGGGGGGGGGTGGATGGAGTGTCACGTGAGGTGGGAGTGTCGCGCGCGCGTGTGTGTGTGTGTGTGTGGAGGGGGGGGCGAGATGGAGAGTCACGTGAGGAGGGCGACGGAGTCGAGGTGGGGGCGGAGAGTCACGTGAGGGTGGCGTGTCAGGTGGCGGGAGGGAGGGAGGAGCGGGTGGCGGCGGCGGCGGCGGCGACTTGTGGGCTGTGAGGGAGACAGGTAGGTCACTGAGGAGGGGAGGTGAGGGTGAGGGACAGGGAGAGAAGGAGAGAGAGAAGGGAGCCCTGACTGAGGGCTGCGTGTGTGTCTGTGTAGAGGGGGGGGGGGGTGACTCTAGTCGTTGTCCCTTGTCCCACCCAAAGGCTAGAGGTGTCAATGGGAGGATAACCTGAGGCTTTGCTGACAGACAGGTGACAGGTAGGCCTCAACTTCCCACTGAGACACTCAGCTCAGATCACTGTCCTCTCTCCTCCTCTCCCCTCTCCTCTGATCTCCTTCCTCCTCTCTCCTCTCTCCTCCTCTCACCTCTCTTCTCTCTCCTCTCCTCTGATCTCCTTCCTCCTCTCTCCTCTCTCCTCCTCTCACCTCTCTTCTCTCTCCTCTCCTCTCTCCTCTGATCTCCTTCCTCCTTCCTCCTCTCTCCTCCTCTGATCTCCTCCTCTCCTCTGTCCACTCTCCTCCTCTCTCCTCTCTCCTCCTCTCTCTCCTCCTCTCCTCTCCTCTCTCCTCTGTCCACTCTCTTCTGACCTTCCTCTCCTCTCTCCTCTCCTCTCTCCTCTCTCCTCTCACCTCTCCTCTGTCTACTCTCCTCTCATCTCTCCTTTGCCCCCTCTCTTCTGTCCTTCCTCTCCTCTCTCCTCTTCTGCCCCCCTTTTCCTCTCTCCTCTCATTTCCCCTCTTCTCTCTCTTCTTCTCCTCTCATTTTTCCTCATCTCCCTCTTCTCTTCTGTCCCCTCTTCTTCTCTCCCCTCATTTCTCCTCTTCTCTTCTATCCACTCTCATCTCTCTCTTCTGTCCCCTCTTCTGTCCTTCCTCTTCTCTCCTCCTCTCATCTCTCTCTCCTGTCCCCTATTCTCCCCTCCCTCTCCTCTCATTTCTCCTCTCTCTCTCTTCTGCCCCCTCTTCCCTCTCCTCCCTCTCCTTCTCTCATCCCTCTCATTGTTCTCCTGTATTGCACATGATATGTGTGTCTCCATCTCTGTCTCCATCTTCCCAGCCTCTCTCCATTTTGTTCTTGCAATAATCATCATCATAAGAATCCTTGCTTTCAACACCGTGCCTTTTCATGTCATTGAGACGTCTCAAGCTGCTTCACAGGCTATAATATTTTGCTAAAATGTCTTATAAGATAATATAGGATTACATCAGATGAGATATAATGCTAATGTCTGTATGATGTAACAGTATTCTATAATGTATAATAAATAATGGATTATATAATACTCATTTCTATATAATATAACAGTAAAATGTATACTACGGAATCCATAATAATATAATGTAGAATCTGATTTAATGATAGCATCAAATTGCAGAATATACTGTTTTTTTGTGGGTGAACCTTTATCTATTAATTATTCAACAACGGCAACACACAGAAAAATCTTCCCTTCCCACCCTGCCTTGTGTCACCTTCCTACCCATCCTCCCGTCCTGTGCTCCACGCCCCCTCATCCGTCCTCGGTTCTGTAGGCTCGGAGTCATGCTCCGGCACTGTCAAGCGTTCAGAGACGCGGTCTTGGTGTCAGGGGCGCTGCATAAATACAAGCAGTTGGCTTCAAAAGAGGTGAATTCAGCCGAGCAATGAAGAGAAGATGATAAATTAATATTGTTGGATAAGGATTTGAGTGATTGGAGGCCTGTGTTGAACCACGTCTCTGAATTATTTGGCAATATCTGCTGCAGCACCGTTTATCCATGGTGTGGTATTGTTGGTGCATTTACTGTATATACGGCTTACTTGTGGTTTCTGCGATGGCTTTATCGCCATGAGTCAAATGACTTGCAGAATATTGTAAAAGCGATTATGAAAACCAGGACAATGTACAATTTCTGCCAATAATTCTAAGCCATTACAGGAAATATTACGGCTTATCTATGCAGCAAGCAAACATGTAAATGTTTTGAGTGTTTGGCAAATTTGTTTCCACGCCTGATAATTAATTAATTCAGTGGCCATTTTCTAGGCTGAGAGCAGCCACTAAAATTTACTAGGTGAGCCAGGTAGGGGATTGAACCGGGGATGGGGGCGGGGGGTTTAGTGTCAATGATACAGGTTCACTCCTGGAATGGCTTTACTGATTGATCTATCACCAGAATTTTGCTGGATTAATTCCTCTATGAAAAAGAAGGGGTTATTTAATATGTCTTTCACCGGTAATTTATATAACTTCTCTCCTTTCTTCCCTCCACCCCTCTTCTCCCCCCCCAACCCCCCCACCTCCCCCACATATGGTCTTTCAGATCCAGAAAAGATTCCTGACTGACACGGGTTTGCTGAGTTCTGTTCCGCCATGGGGGAGCTGTTCAGGAGTGAGGAGATGACGCTGGCACAGCTATTCCTGCAGTCGGAAGCTGCCTACTGCTGTGTCAGTGAGCTGGGGGAGCTGGGAATGGTACAATTCCGAGATGTAAGTCGACCTATGTGTTTCAGTTTCGCTGCCGGTTTACTAACCTCATTGGGCAATTGGAATAATGATAATAATCTAAATCGGAAGCCTGAATTACCAACAACAACAATAACAAAATTGCATTTGTCGAGCGCCTTTCACATCGGAAGGATTTCCCAAGGCTCTGGTACAATCACGGGTCAGAACCCGAGCATGGTGGGGGGGGGCAGGGTTGGGATGAGGGAGGGTAGGAGGGCAACTGAAGGCACTGTCGAAGAGGTGGGTCTTGAGACTGGTCTCGAAGGAGCTAAGGGTCATATACCACATATTAGTCATATTAGTACAGAGCAGGAATGAGGTGCCAGTTTGCTTGAGCCAGCTGGTAATACTGTATATAGAGCTGTGGACCGCAGCTCATTCCTGCTCTATGCTTCACTTGTACTTTTTGTCAACCTATGGTTTGGTCGGTCTGATGCTGTGACGAAGTTTGCTAACTCACTCACTTGGTTGTGAACCCTCATCGAAGGTCTTTGAGTCACATATAATTGGAGCATCCAGGTGTCTAGCTATGATGGCTTCATGTACATCTTGTCTAATATTATTATTGCAGCCCAGTATTGTCTGATCTGATCCAGCAAAATGTAAGTTGTTAAAACCTCCAAGTGCTTTGACACATTTCCTCCCACACAAAGGGGCAATCAGATTGTACAGTAAGAATTTTCTTTGAGTGTGACACATTTTTACCCCCCTCCCCACCGATCTCACTTTGTTCCTTCTCCCCCCCTCTCGACAGCTGAATCCGGATGTCAATGTGTTTCAGCGCAAGTTTGTGAACGAAGTCCGCCGTTGCGAAGAAATGGATCGCAAACTGCGTAAGTCTCCGCGGCTGGCGTGCGAAAGACTCGCACGACAGCAGTAATTGTTGCTCTGGTAGAACGTTGAGAGCTGTTTCGTGAAGTGGGCTTTAGAGCGGAGCTGTTACTGCGAGCTGTCTGCTCACAACATTTTGTCTGCTCCCACTTCCCATTTGTAGGTGGTCCCAGTTCCTTTTTTTTAATTCCTCCAGAATACATAACCATAAATGCTAATAACCCATAATAATAATAATCCTTGCATTTGATATAGCGCGTTTCACGTCTTTTAGACTGTTGTCTCAAAGCGCTTCACAGAATATGCTGTAAAGTTGACCGTATATTTGTGGGAGAAACGCGGCAGCCAATCACGCACAGCAGTGTCCCCACAAACAGTCATGGATTGAAATGATCAATTTACTCTAGGTTATTTTTTGGATGGATTATTATTAGGCGCGTGTTTGGAGTAAGGAAACTTGCCCAAGTATCTATGAACGCATATCAAATTTGCCATTGCTAAATTGTCTCAAATAGAGATCATTGTGTGGCTCAGTGGATAAAGTGGATAAACCGGACAAATTATACCCATGGAAATAAAATAGAATAAAGTGTCCCTTGTTTGCAATTGGGCAGCCTGCTTGTTTTTTTCCCATAGCTTTTAATCATATATGTTTTAATCCGTTCATATTTGTTTTAGGATTCGTTGAAAAGGAAATCCGCAAAGCAAATATCACCATTCTCGACACAGGAGAAAACCCAGAGGTGCCTTTCCCTCGTGATATGATTGATTTAGAGGTGAGCAGCACTGGCTTTTGGAGGTTTTATTTTCCCCCTCCTCCCACCCACCCCTGAAAAAAAAAATTGTGAAAAAAAATGCAATTAATTATTTGTAAATAATTTTGCTTAGAGGGGTACAGTTGCCATGACTCCCAGAAAAAAAAGTTGCATGCGTGCGTGTACATACATAGGCTTAATTATGAGCTTATATCATAACGTGGAGTCCTGTAGTTCCGTGGTTAGAGCACTCACCTTACAAGTGAGAGAAACTGGGTTCGATGACGAAACCTTAACCAAGTTCCCTTACTCCAAATGCCTAATTATTATTACTTCACATGCCTGATAATAATCCCTAAAAAAAACAATAATAATAAGATTGCTCATTTGAATCCATGATTGTTTGTGGGGACACTGCTGTCTGCGTTTGGCTGCCGCCGCGCTTCGCCCAAATGTACACAGTCAATTCACATTACAGTATATTCTGTGAAGAGCTTTGAGAAAACTGGAAAAGCGATTTATCACATGCAAAGATTGTCATTGTTGTTATATCTAAGTGTAGGGTAGAACCCACAACCTATTGAGTGAGTGCAGCCAAGTGAGTCAGGGAAGTGCCTAGTTCTGGCTTGCGTCGGAGACTAAAGCGAAGTAGGACAATGAGATTTGTACACAGTATTTCACATTAGTGTTTGTTTGTACAACTTTGCTATGGAAAATAATTTGTGCTTTCATTGTTCCTGCAAACCCTGGAGCTATTTGCCGTACACTTTATCATCCATTTGGATAACTGATTCAATGTAATATTACACTGGTCGGTCATCACAACCCTCTTGTGGTTTTTGTTCCTTGTGTGTTGCTCAGTGGATATGTTGGGACAATTTATGTCCATGGAATACTCCCAAGTGTTTCACAATAGTTATGTAAAATACAGTGTTCCAAAGTTTAAATTTTGTAGCATGCGTTTTTAATGAGTTTCATCACTTAAGTTTTTCACAAAACAAATGCCCTTTCAAGAGTCACTTGCCAGAAGGCGATTAAAGTGCTTTAAAAATGTGATAAGGCGCTATATCAATGCATGGATTATTATGATTATTGCATTGCATCATTCTGTTTGCTATCCTAATTGCTGAAAGCAACTCTTGGGCAGAAATGCCTTTGGGGAGGGGAGAGGTGGAGTGGGGAGTCTGATAAATCTGTTAAACAAAACACTGGAGTTTTTCTGCCACTGAGTATTCGTGTGTGTGTGTGTACTCAAGCTTCGATAGTTCACTTCACACCGTGCATAGAATTAATTCTGAGCCTCAAACCCACCCGCAGTCGGTCGGTCGGTCCCCGGGGCACAGTTCAGGTGCCAGCCGACTCTGAACCGCTGTCACTGTTTCTTTGGCAGGCAACTTTCGAAAAGTTGGAGAACGAGCTGAAAGAGATCAACACCAACCAGGAGGCGTTGAAACGCAACTTCCTGGAGCTGACCGAGCTGAAATGTATCTTGCGTCGGACTCAACAGTTCTTCGACGAGGTCGGATTTTTCGTCGAGTTTTAAAAGTTTCCTTTTTCCACCCGCCTTCCAGGTTTGGTCTCGGCCTGAGTCCAGGCATGCACTGCTTCATTGTTCTTTTCATTGACGTTTTTTTTAAAAAAATCACAAACAAACAAGCAAACAAACAAAAAAAAAAATCTGTGGCTGTGTATCCTCCCGCACGCGTTTATAATTTGCTGCCTCACACACTTATTACTGTTTTGAGCTGTGGCAGAAAACTTAATGCACCCTCTCGGAAGCTTTTTCACCGAACCTCATTCACTGTGCCGATTGATAATTATGCATTTACAGTAAAAGTGCTTTTTTGAAGAAAAAAAAATTAGCGTGGCCGGGATGCCTAACAGCGCAATTCTCTTGGTGGCAGATCTAATGATTTTTTTGCGGGGGCACTTTAATTAACGTGTTTAAGATTTGGGTAACGAGTGAGGGTACTTCAAGTGCGAAGCGTCACTGAACAGAGGAATGTACGTTGCTTACCTTCTCTGGGATTGCAGTCGCAATGTGGCGTTCCAATCTTTTAACTGGTGGCAGGACAGAAAACATTTTATTTTATTTTGCTTCCACCATCTTTTCCTCCTGCCCATGTCAGTCAACCATATTCAGCCCGTATATGTTTGTGGCTCCTTAGCTATCTTAACCAGGGTGTTCAAGCGATAAAATTGCTAATTCGCTAGATTTATTTGGATGAAAAAAGCCCTTCAGATCACCGAAAACTGATAGGATTGGTAGATGAAATTTTTAATATTCACCTTTTATCTGGGAAATTTGGAATCAAAGCTTTGATCATTGTTGGAATAAATACTCCTTAAAAGATAAGGAAGCCTGCATTCGGTCTGATATCGATTTGGTGAACCTCACTAGGACCTTGGTCTTTGGTGTGTTTATTCATTGCAATCAGTACACTCTGCACTTGAAGACTTTCTCCTCGTACATGAAGGACTCTGACCATTGATTGCTATAAACATTGAAATAGGTATGCACAATGATAAACAGCTGCCATCAGAGAAATGGTTTGACTCTAAATTTAACTACCGCCTTCCCCCCCACCGCCACAAAAAAAACAACCAAAAGCTTGTTTTAATTAATTGAATCATGTTAAAATTCAAATCACCATCACTAAAGGTGATTTGAAAGGAATGAGGTGGGATTTTTCCTCAATCTGACCACTATTCCCGTTTTGTAAATACGGTACTTGAACAACAAACAGTATACGATACAGACTCAAACTGGTCCACGATAGGTGAATTCCTAGCCGTTGAGGTGACAGGAGGAAGGTTGCTGGTGTCCCTATTTGCCAGGGTTTGAATACGTTCAACTCAAAACCTTTCTTCCCTTCCCAGGGGCAGAGTGGTTGTGAGAGAGAATAGTTACCACTTAAGAAGCGTTTGGGCCATTCCCAAGGCACGGTTCTCGTCCACCTGGGACTTGGCTTACATTTTGTTTGGACAGCCGGGCAGTCTTGACACATGCCACTGACCAAAAATAAACGAGAAAAAAAAAGCTGGCGTGGCTGACGTGGATTCTGAACCTTTTGGTCAATAGAGCTTAACCCGACTGGGATAATTGCGAAGAGGTGACAACTCAAGACTATTGACATTGTTCTAGATTTACTTAAAGGCACACTGGTTAGCCTCCAAGCTGGGTTGGAACTTTATTGGTAGAGTTGCAATTTGAACTTTGGGTTGGAAGCCAAAGACAGGGATACATTTTGAGGGATCTATTCAGTACGGTATCTTAACGAGCGTCTACCCAAATACTCGAGGGAGAAAGGAAAGTTGAGGAAGGGCAGAAGGAGGCTCATGTGAAATATACACTCTGGCCTGTTTCTGTCGTGTATATTCTATGTAGTCGTATGTAATATTAGTTTTTTACAGGAAGTACTTGATTAAAGCACTGAGTCCTACAGACTAGAGGGTTGCTGCGCTAGTATAATCCCTTGTCTGTGATCATTCATATAATCTCAAGTGTCGCTGGACGATAGAGAGTGGGAATAATATCATCTTAGGGCAGTGTTCACTAAATCCTACAGGAAAATGTACGCAAGTGTATATCAAGCAAAGCAGCATTCTATTGGTTTTGTAGGACACTCCTCGGTTGAGTAGCCTGCCAGCCTTCACTGCCAGAACCTGGGCCAAAGAATGGCCAATTGGGTGTATTACCAGGGAGTTGGCAGCATTTGCGGAACTATAATTTAACTCGACTGTGTTCAGGAGAGTTCGGGCAGGGCAAGAGAGAGAGAGAGAGAGAGGAGAGAGAGACTGCAAAGGCTTGGTTTGCTTAATAGTTATTGCTTTTTCAGTAGGCCTCGCTTCAGTATTTTTAGACACAAAAGTACATCCATGTCTCGAACAGTGCGTCGCACTGATTCCATAACTAAGTTTGAGTCTGTCCTGTATCCAGCTCTTAAAATTGTTGTAGCGTATTTTCTCTGGTCAATTACTCCAATTGGATACTCCAATCAAGTATTCAGCGTCTCTGCAAACTGTGTGTCATGGTAATGAACCGTCAATTTGAGACATCTGAGGAGAAATGCCTGTTGATCATTCATTGTCATTGTCACATGGCCAACACGAGGGCGAACTCTGCTGGCTCCAGTGTGTGGTTCTCACAATGAGGCCATTCATTCGAGCGGTGACACTGTATATACTGAATTGGCTTCATGTAACCCAATCTTCAGCCATTCCGTTGGCAGCTGGAGGAACAAGGAGTATGTTAATCATGTTTGTCCTTTTCCCAGTCTTCTGTTTTGTTTTAAACTCGTAGGTGTAGTAACAACTGAAGAGATAAGTTTGAATCTTACAGCATAAGAAGCCATAAGTGCAGGAATCTAAGGAAGACTGGAAAAGTAACAGCTAATGGCATGCAAAATCCCACCTCCCCTCCCTCCCTCCCTCCCTCCCTCCCTCCCTCCCGCCTTCCCTACCTCCCTCCCTCCCTCCCTCCCACTCCTCCCTTCCTTGATTCCCTTTCCTCCATCCACCCTCCCTCATCCTCCGCTTTCCTATAAATCTTCATTTCTTCATTCTGTTCGTTGGTTTTGTTTTGTTTGAGTGATCCGTCCCTCTGTGATTCAGTGTCTCTTTTTATATAATTAACGCTGTCTCGCTCTCTCTCTCTCACTCTCTCTGTATAATCTTTGAGAAATTCTGGACTGATGGGTTGTGTCTTCTCTATTACAGAGAGAGCTGCAGGCTCCATCGTTTCACATTTGTGTCCCAAACGATGTCAGTTCGGTTAATATCATACTGTCCAGTTAAATAGTAATTACTGGTTAACGCTAAAGTTGAACCACTGTAGACCTGCAGGCTTCTTAGTAGAGAATAACCTTCCCTCAGGATGGGGCTTGTATTGTGCACTCGACAAGGAATATACTCCCTTCACAAGCAATGCCCAGCTCTGCCTCTCAGCTGTTGATTAGGACAATTGAACCCTCTGATCACACAGTTTCCTGGAAAAGATCACACTCGATCTATTCCTGATCCACCTAATTAGTTTGATTCGGGTCTTAAATCGTTACGCTTTGCGTAAATATGAACTCCAAATCCTCCCCAGAATTGGTTAAAAAAAAACAGTTGGTAAAAGCAAGAGTTTTTTTAACGACCAAGTTTCCAAATGTTGAGTGACACTCTGCTGATCGGTGTGCAGTCTGACTGAGCCGGCTATCTTGAGGGGGGGCCTCTTTGTGATTGTGCTGAAACCATTTCGCTTTTGGGGGGAAAACGGGTGGTACAAAATACGCTTGAAAATCTACGTACCATTCTAATTTATTCATTTTTTAAAACGGCCATTGGATTGAGAAAGCAGGTGAAATAGCCAATCGGCAAAGTTTCGGAAACAGAATTGAATCACTCTGCAAATGGCAAGTGCAAGGTTGGGTGGGGGGGGGGGTGTGAATATCTACAAAAGCTGATTGAATTGCAGCTTTATAAGTTTCCAATGCGTTGTGAACGAAATCCAGTAGTTTCAGAGCTTGAATGTAGTAGGTAGGACAGCTGGTTACAATGCAGTCCGGAGGAATCTTTGGGTACACCCAATAAATTGCAATAATATAAATGTTTGAGCAGATGCTACGGCTGACTTGAAGATTGAAGATGCTGCCAAACGTCAGCAGATTATATACATTACCTGAATGACACACACCCATTTTATTTGGCAGTTGGTAAATTGCACTCCATTCTAGATCCCCAAGCGCAATCTTCCGCAAAGCTTACAGTCTGTTCTTGGCCAATGTTGCATAATTAGTCTTTTGTCCACTAGAAAATATGTCACAACGAGAATTGGGATTGCAACATAAGTCAAACGCTGTTTCTACAGCTGGCTCTCTGTTTAACAGAAATGTCATGTGCTGTGAGAGAGCTTTAAGTGCCGTGAACTCTCTCTGTTTCTATAGCCCCTTTCTTTCCAAGGGTGTCCTGAAGTTCAAAAGTTCTGCAGCTGAAAAAGTGGGAGAAACTTTGTCCCTACTCCTACTCCAGCTGGAAGAAACCAAGCATTGAACTATTTATCTTAAATACTGATGAAAATAATCCTCCTTTGAGAGGAATCTACCCCCGATTGATTTAGAATTCAGGTGAAGTCCGTTGATAACTGATGTGAACCATTCATTTCGTGGAAAGGAGTTTAACAGTAGGTTACGAGCGCAAAACTGTATAGTTTTATCTCTTATTTAAAACAAGCGGTTTCGACAAACAAGACAAGCCCTTTCTTGCTCAAGACAGAATAGTTTTCAAGATTTCTTTAATGGCTGTGAATTTAGAAGTTGCTCACCTCCACGCCTTTAATCCAAAGTTTGTCCTGAGCATCTGTGTGTTGACCCCCTTCAGAAGGGGGTAATGACTTTGCTTTTTGGCTCAGAAAGCAAACCAATTAAAACGTAGACAACGGGAGCCATTCCTCTTACACACAATCCCACTTTAATCAAAGTCGTTCCACTGACGTGATGAGGAATATTTTGCCCTTAAGCTTTATATATTTTTATATATTATATACCCAATATATATATATACATCGACCGATTCCTACTGTCATGGGTCTAGGGCACAATCTTGCTTTAGAGAGGCTTGAATGCCACAATGCAAAGGTCGCAGGTGTCTAGAGTCTCTCTGTGTTTCACATGGAAATAAATGTAAGATCACAAGATCCATTTACAATGAATGTTGCATTGAAACCTAAGGGAACATTCTCTCTTTTTAAAAAAAAATCCTTCAGAAAAGCAGCTATCACATAGTGTTAAATCCTATTCACAATACGTGCCTTTCCTCAAACACAGGTTTTTGATTTGATTATTTAAGCACAGAAGTGCTACCACATTTCATTGATCGCTCGTGCTGTGAACAATTTATTTTTCTTCCCACCCCTGCCTTCCGTTTGCGCTGAGCGAAGACGTGATAAGGCACCATATCAAGTTCAAATTCCAGCAGTATTTCACGATTTGTTAATTTACAACCGATATTTAAATGGGTAACAGACCTTTCTAATAGTGCAGAAGTTCAGGCTAGCAATCCGCTTGTAAAGCGGATTTTTTTTCTGAAGGTTCAGCTACAGGTAAAATCCATTCAGAAAACCACTCGACTTTTCCAGTTCACCAGCTTTCTGCAAACTGGTCGGTCGAATAGTTCTAAAGTCCATTAGCTGTTCCAACAAAAGTTGATGAGCAACTTTTAAAAGGTCGGCAGTGTTTCACTACAGGCACGTTAATGCATACAGGGTGGTGGACAACTTCTAAATTCTTTGATTGTTGTTTTTCGATGTGTGTTGTGTGCATGTGTCTGAAAATCTTCACTGCCTATCGTGTGATTTCATCTTTTGCAGAGGTGGAAATTTCTAGGGAAAGGCAATTGGCCCTAATGTGGATTATCAGCATTGAATGGAATTGAAGTTCCATGTCAAGACAATTTGGAGAGAGTGGGGTGGGGGGGGGGGGAGAAGAGAACCAAATTCATTGCGAGACTCTCCTTCAAGCTATGAACTCCCAGAAATCAGAATAGATTGTTCGATGCACCTTTTAAGTTTTGAATTCTGTTGCTGAAGCCTACCCACTGCCCTGCAGTGTGAAACAGAGACTTGTAAAACCAGAAATATTGCCAAGTTCGGTCTGTAGCTGATCAGACAAAGAAACATCATATTTCCTCCTCCTCCCTCCCCACCATTGTTGACATGCAAAAATTTAATTTGTTTTCTTAAAAAAAACACAAAGCAAAATTGATCAGCCCTATGACGTAATTAAATGAGTATTTTTTATTTTACTCTTCTTTTTAAAGAAAGGTTTCTGTCGGAACACTGTGGCTGTTCTCAAATTTCTTAGAGAGTGTTAAGATTGTAGGCCATCCCTTCACCCGCTCGCTGCCTCATGTTTGGCCTGCATCAGCTAAACTGTGGGTGAACACAACACAGCCGGCATTTGCTAGTGCAATCCACTCATCCTTTACATCAAATCCGTCACCTTTCTTCACCTCCGTTCACTCATTGCTAAAAGGCTGCAGCTCTCTCTCTCTCTCACCCTCTCACTGTCTTTTTCTTTGTACCAAAACGTCGATTTTGTTTATTCGGTGGGGGGTGGGGGGGTGAAAAATAACTTTCGTGAAATGCCGTCACAAAAACAAACGCTTTTCTCCCCTCCTCACCCCAAAAAATCCCAACCAAAACAACTCTTTGAAACAGAGAAATTGGCCAATCGATTTTTACTGCGGAATTAGACTTTGAATAACGAACCGAATTTCCACTTCTGTAACTTGCTGTTACTGTTTGTTCATCATCATCAGCATGTGTGGCTTTTAAACGGCACTACTGAGTTTGGTCTCATTCGATCCTCGTCAGAAATATTCGCCCAACCGGCATGAATGAATGAAGCTTGAAGCTGCTTATAGTGTTTTTTTTTCTTCTTTTCATATCGCTCGACCTCCTGTAGATTTCACAATTCATGTTTTCAGCCTATTTTTTGTTTGTTTGTTCCTTTATTTTTCTGTGTATGTGCGTGTGAGTGTTTTTCTCTTTTCCCCCCTCCCCTTTATTCTTCCCTGGTCCCTGGTTCCCTCCCGCATGCCGCTAGCTGGTTTCATAGTCTGTTAATTGATTTGTGAATTCAGGCTGAATTACATCACCAGCAGATGTCCGATCCAGACCTGTTGGAGGAATCCTCATCGCTGCTGGAGCCAAGCGAAGTGGGACGCGGTGCTCCTCTGAGACTTGGGTAACTTCATTTCACTCGTTAGTAATAATAATCAAAAAACAGAACACACACACACGCGCACACAACAGCAGGTCCCAGCGCCTGTCATGTCGGGAGGACATCCAAGGGGGGAGATGACTGTCAGTGTCGAGCTCCTGTAGCTCAGTGGTTAGAGCGCTTACCTTACAAGCGTGAGACCTGTGTTCGAATCCAGGCAGATCGGGCAAGAAACCTTGGGCAAGTTTCCTTACTCCACACACACTCACACATGCACCTAAAATTAATACCTATAAAATAATTTTTTAAAATTGGTCATTTTCAATCCACAACTGTGGATTCAGATTCATGACTGTGAGATAACAGTGTTACAGCAAGTGGAGGTTCACGTGACCCTTTAAATCACGAGTGGAAGATGAATGGTTAGTTGTGCTAAGGCTGTCAAATCCAGTTTACTTTCCAATTTTAATTGAATAATTTCCCTTAAGATTTTCCTAAACGATATACCACTTGAGTGTTTCATGTAAATTAATTGGCCTTGTTATTTTTTTTGCTGGAAAGCTTAACATGTTTACGGTCTGCCGTAAAGGGTGGGAGGATACATTTCCATTTGATCTATTTTACCGCTCTTCTCTTTAACTTTCCTCCTCCTCTCCCTCCACACGAACGCATCCATGCATGTCCGCGAATTACTTGAGGTAGGAACGCGTGCACGCAACAGCTCCCTTCAGTGACCGCGTGTGCCATTGCTTCACGTGCAGCTTCGTGGCCGGAGTGATCAAGCGAGAGAGGATCCCGATGTTCGAGCGGATGCTGTGGCGAGTGTGCAGGGGGAATGTCTTTCTGCGTCAGGCTGAGATCGAGAATCCCTTGGAGGACCCAGTGGATGTACGTACCTTGAACAAGAGCCGGTGAAAGCCTTCACCCGATGCTAAATTTCCTGGTTCTCATTCCAGGCTTAATCCGACAGCAAACTGTTGGAGGCAGTCAATCAAACAGTGTTTTGAAAGTTGTGAGGTTATCTGCAGTGATGACCTCGGTTTAAATTGCAATGATAAGTTCTTAATTCTCTCATTGTCAACGTTTAGCAATATTTAGATGGCTCTGGGTGTTTTTGACATTGCCTCCAATAATTCAAAGTAAAATAGTTTTCTGTCTGTCTTCTGTAAAGTGTACAGTTGATCTTTGGATGCATAATGTACAACAGTGAGCGTTGTGTAGATCATCTGTGATTATGGGCTGTAACATTGGCTTGACAAATCTTTTTAATCTGTCGCAGTTGAGGTGAATACGTATTCACCTCAACTGCGACAGATTAATGTAGAAGATTTTGAGAAACATTTAACTATATTCTCTGCATGAATGTACCTGTTAACTGTATTTAATGATAATAATGATAGTAATCGCGCTTTATCATGTGTTGGGATCTTGCTCATTCTCACGCAGTTACAGGCAGTTGAGTGTGATCATGGAAAATCTGTCCCTTTTTGTTAGGGTGGCCAAGTGGACAAGTCGGTCTTCATCATTTTCTTTCAAGGTGATCAGCTGAAAAACCGCGTGAAGAAAATCTGTGAAGGGTAAGTCCGCGCTTCACTTTGCAAAACACACCGTAATGTGAATCGGCTGCATAACGACGACAATAAAATTATATAATAATAATCCTTTAATTTGATATAGCGCTTTTCATATCTTCTAGACGCCACAAAGCGCTTTACAGAATACACTGTAAAGTGAATTGACTGTATCTTTGTGGACCAAATTGCATTTATAGAGCGCTTTTCACGTCGGGAGGACGTCCCAAGTATCATTTTGTAGGCGAAACGCGGCAGCCACCTGCGCACAGCGGTGCACCGTGGATTGGGAGATGATCGTGAGCACGATCCCCCCCAAAAATGCAATGGTTTTGCCGTGGAAAAAAAAATTACCGTTTGAATTGGCTGCAGTTTACGCACTCGTAACCTGGGCGTTCCAACAGCTGAACTCAGACTTTGTTGCTCACACTCACACCCCTGGCTGTTGCAGGTTCCGGGCCTCCCTCTACCCTTGCCCGGAAACTCCTCAGGAACGGAAGGAAATGCTGGCGGGCGTCAACACGAGAATCGACGACCTTCAAATGGTAGGTCGGCCGCATTCCGTTCTCTGTGGCCCTTCTCGGTGCGTTCCGTGAGAATTTCTTGGAGAGAGAGAGAGACAGGCAGTGGAAGCAGAAAGTGTCATTTCCCCCCAACCCACACGCTCCCCACCCCAGGAACAAATTAGATAGCTTTCTGTTAGTAAATAATATCTGGGGATATGGTTATAGGGGACACAACACGTCGAGAGAGTGTCAGTGGAAGGCGAACTCGATGGACCTTGACTGTCTTGCGCTAGGAAAAAAATCTTTTTGGCGGAGGGATTATTATTTGTGTGTGTGTGGGTATGTGGAGTAAGGAAACTTGCCCAGGGTTTCGCCCTGACCTGCCTAGATGCGAACTCAGGTCTTGCGCTTGCAAGGTGAGCTCTCTAACCGCTGAGCTACAGGAGCAAAGCGGTATTCGAGAAGATTTCCAGAGTATTGGAACATTACTCTGCCTACTCCCGTCAAAGACGAAAGGTTCTGCTCCACGGATTTCCATTAGCCGGGTTTCCAAGCCTGTTCCCGTCGCGTTTCTCTAGGTATTAAACCAGACCGAAGATCACCGGCAGAGGGTCCTGCAGGCCGCGGCGAAGAACATCCGCGTGTGGTTCATCAAAGTCCGCAAAATGAAGGCCATCTACCACACCCTCAACCTCTGCAACATCGACGTCACTCAGAAGTGCCTCATCGCTGAGGTCTGGTGCCCGGTTACCGACCTGGACTCCATCCAGTTCGCTCTCCGCAGAGGAACGGTAGGTCACGGTCCGCTGCTAAGCGAAGTGTTTTGGTATCTGCTTCGGCTCACCGCACCCCGCAGCGTACACTTGACACTGTGGTTGCCGAGGGGAAGGCAGCCTGAATTGGAGCGTGTCTGTAACCCATTTAACGCACTCTCCTGACAGTATAAATCCGTCCCTCTGACGCTCTCGCCTGCATCGCAGCTAGTAGCGTGCCCATCGTCACCAGAGTAAATCCGCCTAAATATATCTTCTATAAAGTAATCTCTTTTTGTCCCTGTTTCTCTTGTGTGTGTGCGTGTGTGTAGGAACACAGTGGCTCCACAGTGCCGTCCATCTTGAACAGGATGCAAACCAGCCAGACACCCCCAACTTACAACAAGACCAACAAATTTACTTCTGGGTTTCAAAACATAGTGGACGCCTACGGGATTGGCACCTACAGGGAGATCAACCCAGGTAAGAACACACACAGCGAGTCTCTGTAGCTCAGTGGTTAGAGCACTCGCCTTACAAGCGAGAAATCTGGGTTCGATTCCAGACAGGTCTGGGCGAAACCTTGGGCAAGTTTCGAAAAGGCCTGTTAATCGGTCACTTCACGTCCGTTCTCCTTTCCTCCCGCAGCTCCTTATACCATCATCACCTTTCCCTTCCTCTTCGCCGTGATGTTTGGGGACTTGGGACACGGGGTTCTGCTGACTGCAATTGCGGTGTGGATGGTCATGAGAGAGAGTCGCATCATGTCCCAGAAGAACGACAATGAGGTAACTACACAGACTGACGCAGTCCTGCATCGCCGTACAATTTCAATACCTCGGGAGGTGTGTTATTTGGGTGTTGCTTATCACAGCGACATGTCGTCAATCCTTGGTGAAAATGTTCCCGACCGTTTTTGAGGGGAAACTGATCGTACAATCGTATGGGTGGAGTCCATGTAGCTCAGTGGTTAGAGCACTCGCCTTACAAGCATGAGACCTGTATTCGAATCCAGGCAGGTCAGGGCGAAACCTTGGGCAAGTTTCCTTACTCCACACACATGCCTAATAATATTCCTTCCAAAAAACATAATAATAAAATTGGTAATTTTCAATCCACGATTTTTGTGGGGGGACGCTGCTGCACGCAATTGGCTGCCACATTTCACCCACAAATATACCGTCAATTCACTTTACAGTATATTCTGTGAAGTGGCTTTGAGACACAGTCTAGAAGACATGAAAAGCGCTATATCAAATGCAAGAATTATGATTATTATTATTAGAACTTCTACATCATCAGTTGTTGTACTCAACAATAACAACAAATTCAATGTATATATTGTTGGGAGGGTGTCCCACAGTGCTGGACTCTCATCAGTGTTATTGATGCCTTTTGACTGCCCTTGACACTTTCGTTTAACTTTTCTCCCCTCCCCACCCTTCACAGATGTTCAACACTGTCTTCAGTGGTCGCTATATCATTTTGCTCATGGGCGTATTCTCCATTTACACGGGATTCATCTACAACGACTGCTTCTCGAAGACTCTCAACATGTTTGGTTCGTCGTGGAGTGTCAGACCAATGTTTCAGCCCTTGGGAAATTGGACGCAAGTATTGCATTTGTAGAACAAGCGCTGTCGATCTTAACAGGAAGTTCATGTTTAATAAAAAATGGGAGGCTAATCTCTCTGGATTACACTGTAGTAATTCACGTCTCGCTCCCTCTGCAATGCTTCTGTTTGGTGTTTCTAAAGAGATTCTCTTCAGTGGTCGAGTTTCAAGTCTGGATGTGCATCGGGAGATAAAATACTTGATTCAAATCCGAATGTTTGTGCTGGAAAACCTCCTCGTTCATATTACCGAATATGATAACTCCCAAGTCACTGTTCTCTCGTCTATTCTGTTTTCCTTCTGCAAACAATGGTTTAGAAATAACAACAATGACAAAGTATAGTTGTATTGACTTTTATGTCAGGAGGTCTTGCCAAGGGCGCTGGACGGGTCAGGGATCTGGGATCAGGAGGGGTGGATGGGGGGCAGGAAGTGTAGGGTTAGGATAGAGGCTAAAGAGCGCGGTCGAAGAGGAGGGCCTTGAACACGAGCTTTGAAAGTCATAAATATAAAAAATTGGTAAATCTTCATGACCTATAAAGCTGGCGACACAAACACTACTAGGAGGCTAAAACAGATTAATAACAACTGTGACTTTTTGCTCTCGACAGTACAGAGACTCTGGAGCACCATAGGAATCTTCAGCTGGATCCCGCTGTACCCAATGTCTTCAATGGACCTTACCCCTTTGGAATCGACCCTGTAAGTTTGCTGTAGCAAAACCTATTCTCCCTCTTTCAGACGAACAATCCGTGATTTGAGTTACGAACTAAAATCCAGCCCAGCATTCAGTATTCCTCTCCTTACCAGAAAAGTCTAGTTGCTTCCAATTTTTAACACTTCGACTTTCCCTACTTTCCGATCTTTGCATTTTTGTGGGGGGTTGGTTTTTTCCAAGATGAGAAGTGAGAATGCTTTGCGTTTGGTATTGCACCTTTTCCCGAGGGAAGACATCGCAAATTACTTTGTAGGATGTACTGTGTTGTGGAGTTTTTTTGTGGACCAATGATGCGAGACATGGCATGGGGCCTGCTTACTGAGTTCAAGCTTTTCCCTGTGAGAATCTCGTTAGGGAGATGCTGCTCGGGTTTGCTCTTAACGTATTGTCGATTTGTGTCCTCACAGATCTGGAATATCGCCTCAAACAAGCTGACCTTCCTCAACTCCTTCAAAATGAAGATGTCTGTGATTTTGGGCGTTTTCCAAATGGTCTTTGGGGTTTCACTTAGCCTGCTGAATCATATGTGAGTTCATTGATTTTTAGGTTACAGCTACACTCAGACAGCTAGCAGCACACATGGACACCATGCATAGTCTTGGATGAATACACTTAGTCCTTGCTTAACATTGCAGTTGTATTCGCAAGAAGTCCGACTCTAAGCGAAACGGCGTGAAGCGAACCCGCGCGAGAATATCGAACGTTCAGCATCTATGTACGTCTATGCTACCCAAAGTAGTTTGTTTCCACCCACTGGCGAACGACATAATAGCGAACGTCACGACGTTAAAAGAATTATATGTTCCCCCCCTGTGTTCAGCTACGAAATAACAAAACAACATTGACCAAAGCGAGGTCTATCTGTATATGGATGTGTCTTGGGAAGACAGGAGGTGAGAATTGGGAATTTGAAGTAGGAGAGAAGGGAAGAGAAATAGTGTTAGAAACTTGATGAGTCAAAGAGCTGTAATTGGTCTCATCCAGTGCTGTATGCTCCTGTCTTCCCGTGTTAACTTTCACTAACAAGGACAGAATACGTGTAGCTTGAAATTGTTGTTTAACTGTTCTAATTGATGACGGTTGTTGGGCTAATAACAAAGAAGTGTATCCTTCCTCTTTAGATACTTCAAGAAGCCCTTGAACATCTACTTCAGTTTCATCCCCGAAATGGTCTTCATGATCTCGCTGTTTGGCTACCTTGTCATCTTAATCTTCTACAAATGGTGCGCGTATGATGCTGTCACATCGAAGAATGCTCCCAGCCTTCTCATCCACTTCATCAACATGTTCCTCTTCAGCTACAACGACAAAAGCATGAACTATCTTTACAAAGGACAGGTGTGTACACTTAGTCCTCGCTTAACAACAACAACAAAATTACACTTGCATAGCACCTTTCACGTCAGGAGGACGTCCCAATGCTTTGGACAGTCACTGCTTCAGACCCGACTGGTGGGGTGGGGGGGAAGTGGGGGTCCATCGAAGAGGAGAGTCTTGAGGCGAGACTTGAAGGGGGCCAGTACAACTGACCTTTTGTGATTGCCCAAATACTTTACCGTTTTTTTTTCTCTCTCTCTCTCTCTCTCTCTCTCTCTCTGCTTTCCCAACCCCCACCCTCTGTAGGACCAGAATATTTGTGTGGGGTTCAAATCTCAGTGGCGTCCCATCCGCTTCCAAAGTCAATGAAATGAATAGCAATCCTGGTGTGAAACCATTTACCTGCCCCCTGTCTCTTCCATTCTTTTACGTTATGTCTTTTCTGACCCCGAGTGGTGGTTTCGTTGAGAACAACGACAAATTCAATTTGTAACGGCGTCTTTCGTGCCAGGTTGGACGTCCCATTGGCGCTGAGAAATTGTCGGTCAGCTGTTAAGCGCGCTTTACTCCCTCGCCCACTCAACCAACTGTGGTTTGTTTTTCTTCGTAGAAAGGCCTGCAGTGTTTCTTGGTGGTGGTGGCTCTGCTCTGCGTCCCGTGCATGCTGGTGGTCAAACCATTAATACTGCGTCATCAATACTTGAGGAAGAAGCATTTGGTGAGTCTTTGGTCTACAGTGTTTTTTGTGGTGGGGGGAGGTGGGGGGAATCTTGTTGGAAGAGCTGCGAAGAGTGAGACGGTAAAAGCTAAGCAGGCCACCACACCACTTGGCGAGACTCGTTCGTTTAGACTAGTGGGGCAACCAACCACATGAAAATTCTTAATTTTCAAGACAGAGTTGGATGGATTTCTGTTAGGTCAGCGTTATATCGAGGGATATGCTGGGGGGTGGTGTGGGGAGAGCGAGGGCGGGTAATTGGAGTTGAGGTACAGATCAAGCCACAATCTTATGGAATGGCGGAATAGGCTTGAGGTTGCTGAGTAGCCTACTCCTGTGTTCCACGACCCATTTTTTCACCCAGTTCTCCCAATTATTCTTTGCCACAACTTGTGAGATTTGCGTCCAGGGAATAAAATATCTAAAATCTGCGCTAATTTTCCCTGGAGCAAGTTTAAGCTCCTGCTGTGCGTTGCTATAAAACAAATAAACGTATTAATTAAGACAGGTTTGTTGCTATAATTTGAACACTCCTAAAAATGTAAAAAGATTATTGCTTACATACCACAACCCTGTTTTTATTTCCCCCAACCCCACCATTTATTTTCTTACCTGTTTCTTCATTTTATATTTTCCCATCTTATCCACTTATTATTTTAGATAGCACAATATTCCAATTGACTACTGCTAAAAAAAAACAGGCTCAAAAGGTTTCAACCAAAACCGTGATATTGACTTGATTGTATTAAAAAATGTAACCAGATCAATCTAACTGGACTTCCAGGACCTGAACTCAAATCACTGCTAACAACCTCCTCAACGGTCATGTACGCAATAAATGTACTCTTTTTAGCTCAAACAGCAATAATAATAATAATAATCCTTGCCTTTTGATATAGGGCCTTAGACATCTCAAAACGCTTTGCAGAATAGACCATAAAGTGACTTAACTGTGTGTTTTTTTATGGGCAAAGCAAAATAAATATTTTGTTTTGAGTTTGACGTAAGATTTTAGTTAAGAGAACGTCTCAACAAAAGTGGCCATTCTTGTCTGAGCTCATCTTCTCAAGTTCTGATGATTACTTAGCTGGTGACGTGGTAATCTTCTAAGGGAATGAGTTGAATTGTAGTAACTTTCCATTTACCACTCCCCCCCCCCCCAACAATCTCCTCACGTCTGTTCCACCTATTTTCATGTACTTTTTTCATGTACTTTTTTCTCTGTAACTTTTGTGAATGTTTTCTGCTGATCCTCAGCGGAAAAACAACAAAGTCTTGTTGGCTTGTTGGCCGCTCACTGTCTTTCTTTCTTTGCCTGTTTCCTCGTGTCATGCTTCTCAATCGGACCTCACCCCACTGCTTGTAGATAAGTATTTTATAAAAGCTATAAATGGCCCACATTGTCAGTGAGTTTACACAGTGATTGAGTCTCCTGGTTCTGCCCATGTTTAGAAACTTTTATCAGCTTCACTTATGATTGGTAAGGTCTTCTTGAGTCAGTTGAGTTGAATCCATCCCTTGTAATTCATCAACCGTTGAGTTCTTTGAATACTTAGTATAGCTATTGGTGTTTTCTGAGGCTTGTTGTCTGAGATACAGTTGGTAAAATGTGGATGGGAGAGAAAACACTTGAAGAGTTGACATTGAGACTGTGATTCTAATAGATCAAGTGGTGCCCAAATTGGATCAAAGGAATGTCCTGTGATGAGAGACATTGTGACTGATTGTTTGTTGACCGATGAAAGTGGTGGAGACAAAGAAGTAGTCTCATGGCAAACGACAAGAGAGATTGAAGTTTTGCAGCTTTTGTTTTTGAAAGGTAGATCAAATTTTGACTCTAGCACTTGCATTATGGAATTGGAGTGGATTTTCTTTGTGTGGGGGGAGGTTAAATTTGTTCCTGGAGATGAGCTGGAAGTCACCAGGTGAGGTGTCTGTCTGAGACTGTCATTGACAATGAAAGAGGAATAGCTTACCTCGGTCTAAGCTGATAGCCCTTGAGCCTTGTGATTAAATTCAGAAGAGCATCGCATTGCAATCCTTCCATTCTCACAGCAACCGTCCTTGTGTCGACTCGGATCAAGATGATCATGTTCAGCAATAAATAGCATCGAGGCAACATGTGCTGGATTAAACTCCTCTTGTTCAATCAGAGTATCAGGAGACACAGAGGCAGAAAGTTCAGACCCAAAAGCTAGTGAGCAAGCGACGCAACGGTAGGCTATACTGCCAGCCTCTCAGTATTCTTGGTTGCTGGCATCACGATCGAAGAGATGGACTCATCAATATCCCAAAGAGTATCACGCTGGGAAGAGAATGAAGACTGAAGGCATTGATCTTCGGGATGGGGTGGTGAGAGGGAAGGGAGGGAAATTTTATGAAAGAAATTATGTTTCTTGACCAGAATAATTGCTAACTAATCAAAGTAAAGTGGTTTTTTTCACCGTGGTAGAATTGGGATAACAGAAACTTACATTTATTTAGGCCCCCGCGCCCCCCACACCCCCCCCCCCCACACACACAAGGTAGCATCTCAGGAGCATTTGACAATGGTGCAGCACGACACTGAACCGGGGATAAGGGAAGGGTAAGGTGATCATAGGCCTGGTTGAAGAGGAAGGTCTTAAGGTGCGATCTGAAGATGGGGAAGGAAGGGTGCAAGGCGTTGGAGGAGGGTTAGAGGAAATATCCTATCTGCTCCCACCCCTCCCAAAGAAAAGATCGAGGAGGTTTCATCTACATTTGACCTATTCTTAAAACCTTTGCCACCTTTCACAATATGTTTGTTTGCCAATGCATAGGGTACACATAACTTTGGTGGAATAAGAGTTGGCAATGGACCAACCGAGGAAGATGCTGAGATAATCCAACATGACCAGCTTGATACCCAATCAGAAGATGGGGAAGATGTAAGTACCATCCAGTACCACTAAGTTCCACTGGCTTTTTACATCGGCATTTTGTTTCTGCACTGTGCTAACCATCAGTCTAGCGGGGTTCCTGTAATAACTCTTTACGAGTGTTAAGTATAAATCTTATGCAGAAGCTTTTGAAGAGCAGCAATCTTCAGCGGCTGATGAGCAGCTCAGGACTCTGTGTTGGGGGACGTGTGCTGGTGTGGCTGAACGCTTGATATTTCTGAGATTGGCATTCGCTTTGTCTGCGTTTTGTTTTTTTCCTCTTCCCACCCTCCACTTCTTCTGCCCTACCCAATGGGTCCACCTTATGTGGGTAGAGAGATCTCTATATAGTTAGTGCCAGTCCTTGCTGACTTTGCCCTCTGTTGGTTGAGGCGTGTAGAACTTCTGTTATCCGTGTTTATATATAAAAGCAAAAATCATAGCCCCAAGCATAAGTTTTGGTTAACGTAAGGACTCGAGCCTGATCTATTTTGTTGTGATAAATACAGTAAATCCTTTTGGCGCCCAGTGTTTGAGAAGCTGCATTTCCAGGAGATAAGCTCAATTATCTTAAGTGCTCACGGCTAACATCGTTCTAATCACAAACCATTTCTGGTGCTTCTTCTTCTCTGGCTCCCCAACCATTTGCTGCTGTGTGTGTACGTGGGATGTATTCATGTAACCTTTCCCCCCCCCCCACCCCCTCTTGGTTTGTTCAATGTTAAACTCAACCCAGGTTATCAGAGAAATAGTGTCTTACATTCTCCACTCATTATTTTCATTCTCCCTCCCACACACTGGCATGCGCCACTCATTCTGTCGATTTTTCTTTGAAGCTTTTACAGTGGTTTTAAAATGTTCCCTTTTGTTGCCATTGCACTTTTTCATGTGATCAGATCGAAACTGCTTTCAAATGTAGCCTTAGTTAATAGATTTTTAAATATATATACGGTTATATACATATATATGTACACAGTATAACGTACTCCTAGACCTCCTAGTTCTGCTGTTTCAGGAACTACATCGATAATAATGGTTTTCTGCAGACTAGTGGGATTTATGTTTGGGTTTCTATACATTTGCACTTCCCTATTGAGCGACTGCGCGACGTCTAGTGTGTGGTGAAATCAGCATGAGTCGGTCATTTTACTAACCGTACATTCTCTTTGCATTGATCTGCACTAAATGTGTGACCTTTATTTACAAGCTTGCTGAGGTGGAAGTGGTAAGAAAGATCAGCTCCTTTTTTTGTTGCTATTTCTGCGCTTGTCTTGTTCCTCGCTCGCACAACTTGGGTGGAGGCTCAGTATGGCTTCCACACTCAGACGAATATGTGCTTTTTAGGAATTTGTATGACTTAATCTTGCTTTTTAACAGGTTTTTTTTTGGTTTGGGAAGATTTTCTATGTTTAGTTTCTTTGTCTTCTTCGGGGTGTGTAAGTTAATTTCCATCAAGTGTTTTTCTTGATCTCTGCCACTGCGTCTGGGTTGGTGTAATCAGGGCCTGATAGCTTTAAGGTCAAAGTGTTATATGTTGATCTATGAGGGGATGTGTTTCACAGTTTTGTGGTGGAAGGTTGTGGTAATCTTGAGAGCGACTGAAACACATACCGGTAACTGGTAATCGCAGATCTAATACTGCAAAGAATGGCATCAAATTAGAGTGAGCCTTTTCTTACAGGAAGGTCTCTCTTTATACAATTACAAGGTTAAGTTTAGTTTAGTCTTGTGTGACTGCGTATCTTTTTTTTAATCCACACAGTTGTCACTGGAGTCTGGAACACTCTGGCCTGACAAGGCGGCGGAAGCAGATTCGATAAGAGTGTTGATAATTCAATAATAATCAATAATAGCTTTCAAAAGGGAATTAAAACACATTGAATTAGTTGGGTACTTAATAAAAACGAAACAAATTGCAGGATTATTGGGGGTAAGAGAGCGGTCGGTGGGTGGGGTAGGTGGAGGGGTTAGACTGGTTGGTAAATCTTTCAAAGAGATCAATGCACAGGCACGTTGCGTCAAATGGCCTCCTGTGCTGTAAGATTTCACGACGATCAGCTATATATACATATATTGACGTCCTACATTTTAATCAGTGTAGAATTGCTCTCGTGGGTGTTTTTTTTTAAATGGAAGTTTAAAATAGTTATATTTTGGGGTTGTGTGATTTTATTTTCTCTCTCCCAAGTTGCGTGTGATCTGACGGCGTTAGAATCATGTATCTCACTGCCCTGTGTAAAGGAAAACTTTTTCTATGATGTGTTGCTTGCAGTTTAACTTTGGCGATGTCGCCGTGCATCAGGCCATCCACACAATCGAGTACTGTTTGGGGTGTGTGTCTAACACGGCCTCCTATCTGCGTCTCTGGGCTCTCAGTCTGGCCCACGCCCGTGAGTATTGTAGTTTCTTAGTGTTTTGTTCCGTACGCCGCTGTTCAACAACATCAATCGAGTGACTCGGTATTTCCAAGCCTCATTCCTTCTGTGTGTGAGTGTATGTGTGAGGGTGAGGGGTGGGGGTAGGTGGGGACAACAATCCTGCAGATAAGCTGCTGTGGAGGAGTCAAGAGACTAGATGCCGCTTCTTTTATGTGTGTGTCAGGATGACATTGCACTTGAGTGACACAATTCTCTCTCTCTCTCCCTCATTGCTAAGGAGTAGAATGCAAAGTTTTCTGGACTCCCTAAGGAGAAATATGTTCAAGACTCAGTTTCTCTGTCCGGAGGAGTGGTGGTGAAACAAACTATGTAAATTTAGAAGCTCGGGATGGGAGGGGAACAGGCATGGCCTCAACCGAAACCCGTAGACGACACATTTTATCAGTTATCTGCTTTTTGGGGGGGGGCGCAGAAAGGAATTTGTGCTGGAGATAATGGCTTCTGTGGCCTCCTCCGAACAGAGCTAATGTGTACACAAGAGATCTGGCTCCCGAAAACCTGTCGGCAATGTGGCTTCCACGTTGACTATCCTTCAAGGCTTCAGCGTTCCGATTGAAAATTATTCATTTTCTTTCCCAAAGTGTGTGGCCCCTTTGTTTCTGCCTTCCGAGCGTGGGTATTTGGGTGTGGTGTGTGTGTGTGTGGGTTGGGTGTGATGTGTTTTTCTCCCCAGATAGATTTTCGTCAAGAACGAAAGCTTACAATTTGCTATCGAGTTCATTGCACTTTCGCTTTCTGGAGTCCCACCGACTGACTTGTACCCCTCAGGCACTCTGTCTCTCTCTCACTGTCAAACGTTGTGACGCCACATCGCAGGCCATGCTTCGAAACGCACAACAACAACAACTCGGATTTACATAGCGCCCTCCACGCCTCTGAGACGGCGTCTCAGATGGCACACAAGTCTGGAAACATTCGAGGCTCAAATAGAAGTTTTTTTTTAAAATCAACTACTAAAAACTAAACTAAAAATCCCAAAACACAATAATAAAAATTGGCCATTTCAATCCACGACTGTTTATGGGGGGGGGGGGGGGACGCTGCTGTGCCCAATTGGCTTCCGCGTTTCGCCCACAAATATACGGTCAATTCACTTGACAGTATATTCTGTGAAGCGCTTTGAGACGACGATGAGATGTGAAAAGTCGCTACGTCAAATGCAAGAGTTATTATCATTAATATCAGAACTCTAGACACATCTTGTGTTTGACCTGTTTCAGAGCTGTCCGAGGTGCTGTGGAACATGGTTTTGCGGCTCGGGCTGTCGATCAACAGCTTGGTGGGGTCTGTGGTGGTTTTCTTCTTGTTCGCCATCTTCGCTACGTTGACGATCGCCATCCTCCTCATCATGGAGGGTCTCTCCGCGTTCCTCCACGCCCTGCGTTTGCACTGGTAAGGAAAAGGCCTAAAAATAATCCGGCCAAAAAACACCCTCCACACAATAATAAATAATAATTTAAAACATTGGTCATTTTTAACCCACGATTGTTTGCGGGGGGACAACGCTGCTGTGCGCAATCGGCTGCCGCGTTTCGCCCACAAATATATACAGTCGATTCACTTTACAGTACATTCTGTGAAGCGCTTTGAGACGTCGATAAGATGTGAACTAGCGCTGTATCAAATGCAAGGATTTTTATTATTATTCTAACGAAGGCATCTCTAACCTACACCGTTTCTGAAATCCGTTGAATCTGCTGTCAGGGGATCGAAAGCAAACATTTTGCGTTTCGTGATTAATTCCCTGTTGAGCAATGTGCTTGTGTGTGACAAGAGAGATTGACTGTGATATCCTCACCATGTACAGTGTCTGAGGTATAGGGTACCATTGATATTTCAGACGACAGTTACTGGTTTTGTCTTTATCCCCTTGGGCAAAATACCAAGAAAATTGATGCACCAATTATACTTGTGTGTGTTTTTTAAATAAAGGCGTTATAGTTCACTGACTCGGTCCATAACTCTGAAGAAGATATTGAATATCTTCCCCCACCCCACCGCCCTTTTCAATGATCTTAACTCTGGGTTCCATTGGTAACAATATACTGTACTCTGCCCTCCTCCGTGGCTAGAGTGTACACTATAACACTCTTTGATGTAATAGATGATAGATGGGCATTGCTGTGATTGCTGAGTTGACAACCCCCTGACCCTCTGGTGAAAACTGTAGCTGTCAGCTTGCCTCAGTTGGCAGCTCTCTCGTCTGCAGATCAGAGAGTTGTAGAATCAATAATAATAATAATCCTTGCATTTGATATAGCGCTTTTTCACGTCTTCAAGACGCCTCAAAGCGCTTCACAGAATACACAGTAAAATCCATTGACTGTACTTTTTGTGAGTTGAGCGCGGCAGCCAATTGCGCCCAGCAGCGTCCTCACAAACAGCTGTGGATCGAGCGACCAAATTATTATTATTGTTTTTTCAATTTCCTACCAGCAAAGCGATCCGCTAATCGATCCTGTTTATTGGTGGGACCACAGCTGTGCGCGCTCGCCCACAAATTATAC
Source organism: Hydrolagus colliei (assembly GCA_035084275.1). Classification (NCBI taxonomy): domain Eukaryota; kingdom Metazoa; phylum Chordata; class Chondrichthyes; order Chimaeriformes; family Chimaeridae; genus Hydrolagus; species Hydrolagus colliei. The sequence goes on from CM068768.1 coordinate 8,214,914, forward strand.
AGCCAATTCACTGTGTAGTGTATTCTGTGAAGCGCTCTGAGATGATGTCTCGAAGACAGCGTAAGTCGCCCTGTCAAATGCAAGGATTAATATCGTTCCATTTGTATTATCGGTTTCTATTATATCAAAGTGTGGCCTTGAGTAAAGCCTGCCTCGCGAAACCTCACCTGGTTTGTTCCAAGGGATGAATCGCAGTGGTTTGTTGCGGCGGGACGAAATTAATACGCCTACTGCGCTTCCATCTACTCAGAAACGCGCTCGATTTGCGTCCCTAGATTCCTCTGTGGCCTCACATGCGTGCGGGGACCTGAGCGGGGATTTAATCTCGCTCTCCTTATGGAAGCGTGTGGGGATGCGAGCGAGGCAGCTGTCTGATAGTAAAGCTGCCTGTAATCTGAAGAGCCTTGAGACAGCACACTCCCCAACGCCAAGCATCTGTTACTGAATTCATTTGATAGCTGCCAATCCTTTTAATAAACAGGGGAGACCATTTGCAATTTATTTTCCTGCTTCGACAGTTAGTGTAACCTTTGGTTAAATATCTTTCCCAAATCTATTTACCAAATCCAAAATATTTTTGGGACGTCCTCCTGACGTGAAAGGCGCTACACAAGCGAAACCTTAGGTAAATTTCCTTACTTCACACGCCTAATAAATAATAATCCCTCTGAAAATAGCACCATAGTAAAAATAGGTCATTTCAATCACGACTGTTTGTGGGGGGCACTGCTGTGCGCAACTGGCTGCCGCGTTTCTCCCACAAATATACAGTTAATTCACTTTACAGTACATTCTGTGAAACGTTTTGAGACACAGTCTAGAAGATGTAAAAAGCGCTACATCAAATACAAGGATTATTATTATTATTATTGACCTGTGCTGTTCTGTTGTCCTTTGCAGGGTGGAATTCCAGAATAAATTCTATACGGGAACCGGCTACAAATTTGTCCCATTCTCGTTCGAGAGCATTCTCGAAGGAAAGTTTGAAGAGTGAAAAACCTTTGGCTCGAATCTCTCCCTCCCTCTCTCTCTTAACTCTGTCTAGACTTTGATGTGCACCTGGATCATGCGATTTATATATATATATATATACATATATATTTTGTCGTTGCTTCTCAGCCTCTTCCGAATCCTAGCTTGACATCGCGGTCAGGTCTGACATTACTTTCTCTGCACGCACTGAACATAATCGAAACATCGCCCTACGTAAATCAAAGTCTTAGGTGTTAGTTGTGAAGTGTGCGTCTGTTGCGGTGTGTGGCTTAACTCGTATCATCCGTCCCCCTCCGTGTGTGTGTCCCCGTCCCCCCCGCCCCCCCACTTTCTAAATGTCTCCATAGGTGGTTTTCCTGCAGTGCAGTCGTGTGTTGTGTGTGTGTGCGTGCGTTTGTGTTACGTTCGTGTATTTAATCTGTGGCTTTGCGTTTCGGGAAGGTTGATGGTTTTGCAGTATTATCATACTATGGCAGTCATCTCCCAAGAATGTTTCCTGTTGGTCAAAATTAGAGTGTATGTGTATATATATATATATGTAAGTGTGTGTAGTACTGTAATTCAATCCAGCGCCTGATTTGTAGACAGCCAGTGAAGAGATCCAGATTTGTAGCTAGTTCTAGTGAATTTATTTATTTATGAGATGTTGGGACGATGTGGGTGGAGGGGGTGGGGGGGGGGGAAAGAATAGCGAAGAGACCGACAAACAAAATAGCGGAGAGATTATTAGCGGATTAATAGCGGAGAAAAAATAAACTCCACACATGCTCTTTTGTTTTGCTGGAGGAAACGCAGTGAATGAATTCGTTATATTTAAAAAATATGGATTTGAGCGTTGGAAAGTTGGTAACGTGTGAAGAGAACGAGCAAAGCAAAAAAAAAACCCCAAATGATAATCCCAGGACCGGACACAAAGCAATACTGGGGAGAGGTAGCGGAGTCGCTGTATTTATATTTCCTGTATACCTTGTTCTCATGAGAAGAGAAGTCGAGGAATAGTTTGTTCAAACCGCGGTGCGACTGGAATGAGCGTCTGGCTTCTCTATCTAAATAAGGACTCTGCCTCCTCTCTCCCCCTGCCCCCCTGCCCCCCTCTCTCTTTCCCTCCTCCCCGCAACGCCCCCACCACCCACCCACCCATGCACGCACGCACCCAGGACCAGTGTAAATAAGATATCTTCCTTCCCACCATGAGTCTAATCTGCTCACTTAAACACAGGCCAGGACGGTTGGGTAACTAGTTGAGAGGTCCACCAAGTTTGGTTTGCTCTGGGAAACCAGGGAATATGTAATCATTAACCATTCACTAATCTGTTTATGACTAGTGTTACCCCTCAAGGTGGCCGTCCGATCGATCTGCCGAGCACCAATTTAAAAGCACCTATTAAACAGTCTGTTGCGGGCTGATAACACAAGGCTAGTTTCTCCTCATCCTTGTCAACGCTAGTGGCTGATGATCAATTGACTGTTAATACGGGTTTCTCTCTCTCCCTTTGGCATTAATGCGAGGATTAATTTTTTATAATGAAGTATCTCAGGAGGCTGGGAGCGACGCACAGCGACCGAGTGTTTGGCGAGGGTCGGCCTCAGGATACGGCTTGATTTGCCTCCGTTGCTGCTAGGACTGTGTAGGGATTCATCCAATGCTGTGATCTGCAAATCAAATGGCTCTTCCCACGAGTTTGCCCAAAACTTGAAATAATTCAGCCAATGGTGCAAAGGCTTCAGCGATCAGGATTGTTATCTTATTTGCACTGCCCGCTCTCAATGAAAGGATAGCAGTAAACGATTAGGATTAATATTCTGTCCTCTCTCTCTCACTCTCTCACTGTCTGTGTCACTCTGTTTCTCCCAGAAATACTTGATGCACTTTCTCTTTCGCTCGTTTGAAGGAAGCTCTTTTGTGTGTGTATGTGATTGCACACTTTATCTTGTGCCACTCTGTTTGGAAGGGAAGCTATAGCCTATTAAACTGCTATTGAGTAAGGCGAGGGGTCTAATTTACACTGATTCTTAAATCCTATTGAAATTTCTGTCCACCCAACGCTTCAGAAGGGGATCGGTTGGGGCTGAGTTCTTGCGAGGAAGTATTTTCTTCCAGTTCCCCCCATTTTGCCCCCGCCACCCACACACCCCCCCACCCCCCCAACCACTCGACCCTTTAATTTTATTGTGATTCAGCGGAAACCAAGGCACCCATTTCATCATTGTGTCTTGGCAAAAGGCAACGATTTGGGTTACTGAAAGCCATGGGATTTGTATGTGTGTCTCTCTCTCTCTGTCTCCCCCTCTCTCCACCCCTCCCATGTAATAAAGAATGATGTTTTGTTAAGTTGCTTCATGGGACGTGGCTCTTGATGTCAAACTCTCGGTGTTTCCAGTCGCTTCCCCCATTCCCCCATGCTTTAAAGTGTTAAATAGCCTTCTGTGTGTGCGTGCGTGCGTTCGTGTATATGTGTGTGTGCGTGCGTGCGTTCGTTCGCGTGTGTGTGTGTGTGTGTACAATGGATTTGTGTCGGGACTGATTGGAATCCCTGTGATTAGCGCTCGTTCACCGATACAAATTTTTTTTTGTTTTTTAATCGTTTTTATTTTTTTGGAGGATGGTTTACAGCTTCGAATGTATTGTGAAAATTAGCTCACCGGATGGAAAATCTGTCTCTCGTCTCTTTGCCATCTCTTCGAGAATCCCGTTCCGTTCCTCTGTCACACCGAGATCGTAGATAATATTGACCGTGTACATGATTGATCCTAGATTAAAATGTGGCTGAAGTTTGACCATGTTACAGAGGGTGTCGGCTGAGTGTTGTGAGATCGCAGTCATGTAATACGGAGGCTGATCGCGTGTGTGGAGTAACAAAACTTGCCAAGGTTTCGCCCTGACCTGCCTGGATTCGAAACACAGGTCTCCCGCTTGTAAGGCGAGCGAGCGCTCTAACCACTGACCTGCAAGGAGGTCCACCCGGGGTAGAATTGCAAAGCAGGTCGTGCTTTTCTCCCTCAGTCACTCCCTCTCTCCTGCTCCCTCTCTCTTGCCACCCCCCCCTCCACCCCACCCTTAACCTCGCTATCGTATGTCAGTGGGAAATGTCACAGCAAATACTCACATGCGCCAGCCAACCGCCCGCCCGAGAAGGCAAGAGGCATTTGACAGGAACTCACTCTGACATTCCTGCTTTGAAATGAATGTGCAGAGAAGATGGGATGCCTTCCCCCGGGGGGGGGGGGGGCGGGGGGTAAGAGCTCTCTCTGCTCCTCTCAACACAGAGGAGTTCAACAGGGAGTGGGAAGAGGGTGTGGTGGGAGGAACACACCTCCAGCTCGACGGACTTTAGATCTGGCCGCCTTTCCTTTTTAACCTCGTTCAAACCACACGATTTCAAACCCCTTTTATGCCTCAGTAACATGGCCTCGGGGTTAGGTTCCATCGCTGTTCACTGAATAATAATAATAATAACCCTTGCGTTTTGATGTAGCGCTTTTCACATCTTATCGACGTCTCAAAGACTATACTGTAAAATTAAGCGATTTTGTGGACGAAACGCGGTAGCCAATTGTGCACAGCAGTCAACGTCCCCCCCCCCCCCCCCCCACAAACAGCCGTGGATTGAAAATGACCCAATTTATTCTTGTGTTTTTTTGGGGGAGAAGGATTATTATTTCGCTCCTAAATAGACTAGTACTCGTTTTAACCGGATGTCCCCCTTGTTCTGGATTCTCAAGCCCACCGGAGGAAAACAAAAGTTTCTCCGTTTAAAAAAAAACACAGAGAAAAAACCAATCGAATCCCTTTATTAATATTGCTGAACGGTCCGACCTACCCCGATTCACCCGACAGCCTTCCCTAGAATAAAACCCTTTCCGTTATCGCCCGTTTCACCCACCTCTCTCCCTCAGCTTCTAAACCGGGCATTTAATCCAGCGTCCCTCACCGCCTCGTCAGAATACCTTGCCTGGACTTTACTTCGAAGCGAAGCGACTGCTTGTGTACGTCGCACTCGTGGAGCTAATTAACAGATTAGCAGCTGCAAATGCAGGGGGAGGCAGGGAGGGAGGGCAGGGAGGAAAGAATCTTAACACAACCTAAACAACAGGACAGTGTCGTGCGTCAAGATCACTTTCGGAACCATATAGAGTATTCGGAGGAGAATTTAACAGTCGGACAGCTCCCTCCTGTGGATTTATCTGATTGTCTGTCCAACCTTTGCAACCAAACAGTCAGTGAGTGAGAGGAGAAAGAGAGAGAGAGTGTCTCATGCCTTGTCATTATTTCCTTTCATTTTATTCCTGGGTTGACATGAGATCCAGCAAGCCAGGGCTTGTGTAAACATGTGTAAATATGTGTAAACATATATTTAAAGTTATGAAAGGTGCCCCTTGTTTTTTTTGGTGCGTTTGAGGCTAAAACGATAATAAATTTATCATTTTCAACCCACGGCTGTTTGTGTGTGTGTGTGTGTGTGTGTGTGGGGGGGGGGGGGGGGGAGAGACGCCGCTGTGCTCGATTGGCTGCCGCGTTTCGCCCACAAATATACGCACAGTCACTTCACTTTACGTTACATTCTGCGAAGCGCTTTGAGACACAGTCGATAAGGATTATTATATTATTATTATTACTCAACAGGGACTTCCATTTTTTGGGGAGGGATTATTATTGTGTGTGTGTGTGTGGGTGTGTGTGTGTGTGTGCGTGCGTGCGTGTGTGTGTGCGTGTGTGTGTGTGTGTGTGTGTGTGTGGAGTAATGAAGCCTGCAACGTTTTGCCCTGACCTGACCTGACCTTCCCCCGGATTCGAAGCACAGACCTCCTCAGGCCAGCAAGGCTCTAACCCGCTGGGCTGCAGGGGACTCATTCGATGACGCGAGTCGAATGTTCCGTGCATTTCGCGAAGAGCAGCTGAGTGGAGATAAACGACGCTGGAGGGCGGGGAGGAGATGGTTGGACGCTCGGCTCACTTGCCACGACGGCCACCAGATAGCGACAAACGTCAGGGCAACTCCCAAGCAGATCCTCCCGAACTGAAATCACGCTCACACGTTTTATTATGGTGGTGTTTGTTTTGGAGGGATTATTATCAGGCGCGTGTGTGTGCGTGTGTGTGTGTGTGTGTGTGTGGAGTAAGGAAACTTGCCCAAGGTTTCGCCCTGACCTGACCTGACCTGCCTGGATTCGAAACACACAAGTCTCACGCGCTTGTAAAGCGAGCGCTCTAAGCCCCGAGCTACAGGAGAGAGCCACCGGCTTCTGCCGTCCCTGTGATGGGCTGCTGGTTGAATCCCTGAGAGAACGGCGCTTTTGCGAGCGAGAATATTCCTTTTCTTCCCCGCGACTCGATTATTGCTGCGCATTTCCTCGCTCTCGTTCCAACGTAAACACCAGCCGAGGTTCACAGGAAGTTCGATGGAAACCAGGCTCAAAACAGGAAAGTCCTCATTTCGAAGGTTTTACAAATAACATCGGAAATTCCACATTTATTCGCGAAAGGCACTCAAATTTTGAGGGGGGGGGGA
>CM068768.1:8221616-8277261 GCA_035084275.1 Hydrolagus colliei
TGGCGCGTTTAAAGACGAAGGTCTTCAGGCGAAACCCCCCCCCCCCCCCCCCCCCCTCCCTCCTGAGGGTAGTGTGATATGTTTATATGAGTGAGAGGTAGACATCACTGACATGGATTCAAGACAGGATGAACAAGGAAGCTTTGTGCTTTGTTGAAGAGGGGTGGGGGGGATGTCAAGACTTTTAATGAGTCGCTGAAGTTATTGGAAGAGATGATTTTTTTTGTTGGGGGGGTGGGGAAGAGTGAGAGAGAGAGTGATCAGTGCAGTCAAACGCCAACTCAGCGGCAACTGAGCTGAACTACAAGAACTCCTTTTCATGTCAGCCTCACACAAGACTCTCGCTCGCTCGCTGATAAATTGAAGCCTCTTAAAAATTATCGCAACACACACACACTGACGGGTGATCAAACTGATCAACCCTTAGGATACGGACAAGTTTGTTGCCTGCAAATCATCTGTGCGCCAAACTCTCGGGTTTGTTCAGGAGGGACTGGGAGCCAGAGGGGGTGGGGGGCTGGGTGTACTTGTAAAAGCGCTGTCCAATACATCTGGTTCACAGACAGCGATTTCTATGGTCAATTAATTAGCGAGCGGTGAAGTTGCTGGCTTGTTCCAGTGGCATTTCGGTTCACGTGTTTTTAGCAAGGCTACAAGAGCAGTTAGTGTGAGAGGCGGTGGGAAGAGAGAGGGGAGAGAGGAGAGAGAAAGAGAGAAAGAGAGAGAGAATAGGAGGGGAGGGAAATGTAATAATCCTTGCATTTTGATAGAGGCGAGAGTTACGTTTAGTTAAGCACTTACTGAAGTGAATCATAATACCGTAGTCTACTCATAATAGCCCACTAAATAATTATCCTTGGATTTACGATAGCGCTTTATCATGTCGTTGAGATTGTCTCAGAGAAAAGTTACACAACTTTTGACCTCTGGTGAGACTGTCAACACTACATCAGGGGCGGGGGGGGGGGGGAGAGAAGGGCCATCACACTCTCAATCACATTCACACCTGGTAGGAATTCCTCTCACATCTTTACTCTAACCCCCCACCCCCCACGCCAGTCCATCTGCTGCTGCCCTCATCGAGTACATTTGGTCAGCGTTTGGTTAACAGATCCTTGTCAACATGTGTCCGTGGGAGGGAGAGGGAGAGAGAGTGGGTGAGGGAGGGAGGGAGGGAGAGGGAGAGAGTGGGGGAGTGGGTGAGGGAGGGAGGGGAGAGGGAGAGTGGGGGAGTGGGTGAGGGAGGGGAGGGAGAGGGATGGACGTACGATGGGAAAAACACGAGAGAACAGAAGGGAGGTTGTCTAAGAGGAAGGAATAGCGCACTGTACTGTATATTAAAAAAACATTCCGACTGTGATTGTGCGCCAGATAATTCACGCGCCTGTGTCTCCACCGGTCTGACATGGCAGTCTGTGAATTTTATTTGCATAATTTCTCATTTATGAGGGAAATTCAGGCAGAGACTGAACGCCAGCTGCTCCCCCCCCACCCCCACCCTCCCCCATTCCCTCCCTTGCTCATCGCTCTAACCAGCTCAGCCCAGCCATTTGAACAAGCATTAAAAAGCAACACATTCGTGTGTTTTGTTTGATGTTGGGTAAAGATCTCAGTAAAATGGTGTGTGGTGGGGGGGGGGCACCCGATCCACCACTGTTTGTGGGACGGTGCTGCGTGCCAATTGGCGGCCACATTCCGCCCACAGAAGAATTACTGTATAATCAATTTGCGTCAACGCTGTCTGTATATTCTGTGAACGCTTTGAGACTTTACAATGACGTAGTAATAATACTATTACTCACAGGTGTTCGCGCAACACTTTAATCTGCGGTGCAAAGAGAACATACAAAATTATATATATACATATTTTTTAATATTTTACACCTTTGTACAAAATTAGTGACGTTGTGTGTGCGTGCACGCGCGCGAGTGGGTGTATTGAGTGCGTTTGTGTGCGCCAGTGTGCGTTGAGTCGAGTGTGTATTGAGCGAGCGCGTGTTGAGTGAGCGTGTGTTGAGTGACCGTGCGTTGAGTGAGTGTGTGTGTGTGTGGTGCATCTGCACAAAACACAGAGCAGGTTAACCTGTCTCTAGCCCCCAGCACCTCTCAGCTAGTTGCTTTATCGCCCTGTCCTGTAAGATACTAATACAACCCTGACGCCCTAAAATTTATTGTCTGTTGGGAACGGCTGACAGTCAAATCAGTCGTCAATACTACTGACCCTTCTCCCCCGGCGATAGCAATAATAACACCACCACCACTACTAATAATAATCTCGCATTCCACCCAGCCAGCGCCTGGCCGCGCCTTCGAGACGTCTCAAAGCAGAACGCGCCGTTCTGGCGCGCGAATCGACTGCGTATTTGTGTGGGGGCAAAACGCGGGCAGCTGACTGATTGGGAGTGGAATGATAGCTAACTCACTGACTGTGAGCATCTGTGGGGGAAGGCTGCTGGGGGTGGTGGTGGGGGGGGGGAGTGTGTGTGTGTATAAGAGCGATGGCAGCAGATTCCAAGGGAGCAGAAGTTTCGTAGTGGGGGGGGGGGGGGGGGGGGGAGGTTGGCACTGGAATTCTCCCCTCCCTAACCCTCGCCACTCGCCTCATCACCCAGCCCTAAGCCAGCCCTGATGAGGTTTCCAGCCTCCACTCATGCCTGAAACCCAGTCACTGCGTTTCCCATTACAGTGCCTGTGCGGCGGAATAGGGGGAAAGCTGTTGGTGGTGTGGAGGAACGATGCCTGTGTTTGTGTGTGTGCGTGTGTGTGCATGTGTGTGTGTGTGGCCTCGGCAGATACCACGGGCCTCGTCAGCATTACCGCCCTCCCTCACACCATTTTAAAACAGCCTCGGGTTTAACAGAGGTACAGAGATTGTTCGGGAAGGGAATTTTTAAATATACAATAATATATGTATATATATATATAAAATACACGAGGACAGAGACATGAGGTCAGTCAAAACTCTAGCATCAGGGGGTGAAGCGCTGGGATAGAGGAGACAAATGTAACAAACTGGAGGGGAGCATTTGTGTGTGTACTGTATATATATATACACACATACGTGTGTGTACGTGTGTGTGTACACATGTGTGTGTACATGTGTGTATGTATGTGCTAGTGTGTCTGTACACACATGAGTGTGCCTGCGCATGCAAAGTCTGAACGTGTGTTTTTGTATTCCTTTTAAAAAACATTTTCTCAGTTTCAACAAAAGGAAATATGGACACACGCACACACACACACCAAAGCTCGTTACCAGTATAACTCACTAACTCGCTCACTAACTCACTAACTAACCGGGAACCACGGAGTAGCAATTAACAGTGGGCTGTGAGATTCAGCTGCGCTCACTGAGAGAAGCATCGAGTGCTGCCAAACTACTCCACGCACATTAATGTGACCCCCCTCTCCCCCACCCCCCCTCCCAGGCTGTACTTTGTCACTTAAGCACATGAGGTACCAGCTGGTGAGGAGAGGAGGAGGGGTAGGGGTGGGGGGGAGAGGGAGGTGAGGTGAGGGAGAGAAGGGAGGGGAGTGTCTCGTACGTACACCACCATCATTCTCTAACCGTCAAAAAACAGAGAAAGGCACATCGGAAACCTTTTATCAGATGAGAATTTCCCCTCGTTTTCTCTCTCTCTCTCTCTCTGTCACTCTCTCTTCCCCCACCTACCCCAGCGATTGCACTCAGGGCCTCTATCCCGCACGTCTCTCTCTCTCTCTGTCTGTGTCTGTTGTCCCGGCTGATGATTAAGCGGTAATTTCCTCAGGCGATAATTAAAGGGTTGGTCCTCGCAGGCGCCAGGGTCAGCGCGGAGTCCCGAGCAGGTAAGCTCCCAGCTGGCGGCAGCGATAGCAAGCCACGCTGTCCAGCACCCACTCGCGGGTCACCACCGCAGCACTGAACCTGCGCTCCATCGCTGCAACACAAGCATCGGGGAAATCAATAATGATAATATAATCATAAGAATAATCAGCGCATTTTGATACCGCGCTTTTTTTTCCACTAGACTGTGTCTCAAAGCGCTTCTCAGGATACGCTGTCAAGTGAATCGACCGTGTGTATTTTGTGAGAGAGCGAAACGCGGCAGCCGATTGCGCACAGCAGTCAGCGTCCCCCACAAACAGTCGTGGATTGAAAATGACCAAATTTTATTAGTGCGTTTTTTTGGAGGGATTAATATCAGGTGTGTGTGTGTGTGTGTGTGTGTGGAGTAAGGAAACTTGCTCAAGAAACTTGCCCTGACCTGCCTGGATTCGAAACATAGGTCTCATGTTTGTAAGGCGAGTGAGTGTCTCTAACCACTGGGCTACAGGAAGGTCTCCACTATGGATTATGATGAAGACATGTCAAAGGCAGGTCAGGTTCAGGTGCCAATGGCTTACTGATCTCCAGCGCGGGCTTCACATAATAATAATAATAATCAGAACACACTCTTATATAATAACACAAGAGCTCACCTCTGTAGTCAGTGCTTGCTGGGTTAGCATCAGGCTGCACCACCACCACAGACACTCGATCCTACACACACACAAAGCAGGTGGGTTAGGTTGATCTGATGGACAAGACTAGGACGGCATTTGACAATAACTCTCACTGTCTCCACAGCTCACTTTGGCCAAGAGAGGAACATATGTTCCAGCAATAACATACGTTACAAACAGCGCCTTTCTGGACAGTCACTGCTTCAGACCCGAGCTGGGGTGGGGGGGCGGGGGCAGGGAAGCGGGTGGGGGGGGGGGGATTAAGAGTTGTCGATGGGACCATTGAAGAGGAGAGCCTTGAGGAGGGACTTGGAGGAGGCCAGGGAAGGGGGCGAGCGAGGCGGAGGGACTGCGGGATGGGGGCAGAGTGACTGAAGGCAGTCAACGATCTACATCTGAGCTGGGGGTACGAGTGAGGCAAAGAGGAGGGTCCCAATACATGCCATAAATGAGTTAAACGAGGGAGTGAGGTAAAGGGACTGTGGGATAGGTGAAGGCAGAGAGGCTGAAACCTTGCCCGCCGATGGTAGAAACAGACATTTCTTTTATCCCCTCACCCCCGATGGTAATATTCCCCTGAACAGGAAGAGATTTTTCATTAAAATGACTAATAATAGAGTTCCCTTTGAATACTGGATTTTGAGTTGAATACACTGGGTTTAGGGGTGAATCTTGAAGGCAGAGGCAACATGTGTGAGGTAGGAAAAAAACACATGTGCAGAAATCTTCCCTTCAGCACATAACCAGCCTCTCTCACATCAATCTGCTCTCTCATGTGTAACGTCTCGTACAATTATTCTCCTACATTTGCCCAGGACAAGGGAGCAATAAAGCTGGAGAGAAACACGCAACAATTTAACGTGTAAGATCTTCCAACACAAACCCACGAAATGCCCTGTCAACCATCCCTCAAGATAATGCATTCTCATTATCCCCGAAGCAAAACAGTTAAGTAAGGGACTGAAGGGGTGGTGGTGGGGGGGGGGTTAGAGACCTTCACAGAGCACGTTGGTGGAGGATTGGAGAGTGCGTGTGTGTGTGTGTGTGTGGGGGGGGGGGGGGGGGGGTGGAAGGGGAGGAATAATAATAATAATCCTTGCATTTGATATAGCGTATTCACAGGATATACTGTAAAGCAAATTGACTGTATATTTGTGGGCGGAATGTGGCAGCTAATTGCGCACAGCAGCGTCCCCCACAAACAGCCGTGGATTGACATTCACCAATTGTTTGTTTTTTTGGGGGGAGGGATTATTATGTGTGTGTGTAGTAAGGAAACTTACGCAAGGTTTCGCCCTGTCCTGACCTGCCTGGATTCAAACACAGGTCTCACGCTTGTAAGGCGAGCGCTCTAACCACTGAGCTACAGTACAAAGCCGAGGTTTATTAACGTTACGCTAAGTTACTTACCGGGTTGTAGTTGAAGAGATAAGGCTCCTTAACGATGGAGGCGCCACAGAGATCCACCAACCACTCCAGTTGATCTGCAAGAGATAAGAGTAGGCTTTCATTAGTGACCAGGTCCCCAGTAAGATATTAACTTACTGCTGTGCGCAACCTGGCTGTCGCGTTTCGCCCACAAAGTGGCTCAGTGGTTAGAGAACTCGCCTTTCGTGTGTTTTGAATGCAGGCAGGTCAGGGCGAAACCTTGGGCAAGTTTCCCTTACTCCACACATACGCCTAATAACTTGCCCAAGGTTTCGCCCTGATCTGCCTGGATTCGAACACAGGACTCAACTCTTGTAAGGAGAGTGCTCTAACCACTGAGCTACAGGAGCTTCACAGCAATACATCCAGCCTTCCCTCTCTCCCTGCCTCCCTCCCTTGGATATGGTGTAGGGCTCGATGTACCCGAACTAATCATTATTCTCTGTGAGTGTGACTGTGTGTGTTTTTTTAAGTGAGTGCCTGAGGGGGGGGTGGGGGGTGGGGGGGGGTGAGGAGATGATGTGGGGTGAACAAAGTCACTTCAGATTCCCATCAACTTGTGTGTGTGGTCTCCGGTTTACTCAGAGTGCGGTGAGTTACGTGGGAAGAAGGCGCGGAATCCTCAGGAGAGGAACTAACCCTCATTATTCCTAGGCTTTCCCTTTGAAGTTTCCACGCTTTTAGAAGCAAATCGAACCCATGGCCTTTTTTCAGTCGAGGTGGGCTCAGCGACAGAAGACAGTGAAACACCGCAAGAGCTCAAGGTCTCTCTCTCTCTCACACACACGCACCCACACATATACACTGGCCTAGTCCACTGTGCTTCACACACACACCTCTCATTATTTTACCTTTTCATGTACCTATCTGTGGAGTTAGCTTCTGCAGCTTCAGTGGATATAGCGCGCGTCTTACAAGTGAGAGAGCCCTGGGTTCAATTCCCGGCAGGCCAGGCCAGGCCAGGTCAGGGCGAAACCTGGGGCAAGTTTCCTTACTATACACACACGCACACACACACACACTCGCGCCCCTAATAATAATCCCTCCAAAAAAATATATAATTTGATCATTCAATTCACAACTGTTTGTGGGGGGGGGGGGGACACGCTGCTGTGCGCAACGTGGGTTTCACCCACAAATATATACAGTCAATTCACTTTACAGTATATTCTGTGAAGCGCTTTGAGACACAGTCAAGAAGACGTAAAAAGCGCTATATCAAATGCACTTATTACTATTAACCCACGGCCAAGATCAAGAGTCCGGAAACGCACTGAAGTGATGGGAAAATAAATGTGTGTGTGTGTGTGTGTGTGGGAAGGATTGGAGTCGAGTGTCTGATTATCAGCTGTAAGTCGTGCTTGGCTATGATGTTTTTAACCGAAATGGCAGAAAGAGAGAGTGAGGTGGAGGGGGGAGGGAGAAAGAAAATCTATGTTTTTGACCAGAATAAGCAAATATTGACCTATTTGTCAGGTCACACACAGGCACGCAGATGAAGGACATTCATCTGCGTCCGCCTGACGTGAAAGGTGAACACTAGGAGAAACTTTCCTTAAATCTGTCTGATTTGTCTCCCTCTGAGTGTGTTTATGTGTGTGTGCCTCTCTCTCTCACACACACACACACACACACATTATCTAACGCAATCTCCTACCCCCAAAGTACTTTGTGACGTGATTACTGCCATCTGATGCAGTGACAAAACAAATACTGGAAGATTAAATCAATGGGAGGCTGACTGAAACCCAACCAACGGGCTGGGCCCTCACTGCAGGTCAATATTGCGAAGGAACGCAAAGCACGAGACACACACAAATTGGGATACAAGTGGGTTCGGTGAATTCACTCATAAAAAACACATATATTCAATTGAACCGACCTATTTTGCCCTGATTAATTTTATATACGCAAACTCCCACTCATGTAGCATTCCCTGTACAAGCCGGCACGCCTTTCATTTCAATCAAACAGGAAATTGCCAAATAACACCTTAATAAAGGTGCTATACAAATATAATTTGGGTTTGTGGAGAAGCCAGATTAGTTTGCCTTTTATATTAGGTCATTTTCAACCCGCGACTGTTTTTTTTTGGGGGGTGGACGGACACACACACTGCTGTGGCGCAATTGGCTGCCGCGTTTCGCCCACAAATATATATATACAGTCAATTATATTGTGGGATTTTTTTTCGAAGGGATTATTACCCCCGGTGGAAATGCGATCTGTCAGTCGACTAACAATCAGATACCGATGTGAATGAAATAAGGTAACTTGCCTAAAGTTTCCCCCCCACCCCGTGGCCGGGAATGGAACCCAGGTCCTCTGGCTTTGCGAGGCGAGAGAGCGAGCGAGCGAGCGAGATAACCAACTAGGCTACAGGGTACAGGAGAATGCCACAGAGTTCCCCAAATAACAAATTGGGTTGAGCGCGCTTCTTGTGGCACTTTCCCCACTTCTCTTAATGAACAGCCACAGATCAGGAGCCGGCAATCTCGCTGCGCTGTGCAGAACCATCGATTTGACAGCAGCCGGGCGTGTAATGGATGTGTGAAATGATCTTATTCCGGCACGGCACAAATATGTCGGGGGTTTGCAGATGTCTCTACACACTGATCAATCCACGCCGCCACCCGCCCCTCCTGCCAGACAGCTGCTAATGGCAGCTAACTAACATTCACCAGAGGTTTAATGCCTCTGTGGCTCCTGTAGCTCAGTAGGTTAGAGCGCTCGCCTTACACGCGTGAGACGTGTGTGTGTGTGTTCGAATCCAGGCGGGTCAGGTCAACTTTCTTTACTCCACACACACACCTAATAATAATCCTCCCCCCAAACAAACACAATAAAAAATGGGTCACTTGAATCCACGGCTGTTTGTGGGGGGACGCTGCTGTGCGCAATTGGCTGCCGCGTTTCGCCCACAAATATACAGTCAATTCACTTTACAGTATATATTCTGTGAAGCGCTTTGAGACATCGATAAGATGTGAAAAGCCGCTATATGAAATGCCAGGATTATTATTATTATGATGATGAAAGGTTTGACTGCTGAACCGGCTGGAGGGGAGTGGGGAGGGAGAAGTTAGACGAGAGAAATGAAATGTCCTTTACCTTTGCTCATTCCGGTGAATGAACCCCAACAGCAAACCTCGTAATCTGTGAACAGCAGCTACAACACAAGAACCGTCTGTTACCCATTAGCCAAAGCGTTTTATCACAATTCTGCTCATTACAGTAACATATGTAGGAGTTCAGCCACGGGCTTAACCAGGTAAAACAGCCAGACTTCGGCGACTCAAGACATTCGTTCCGCCCACAAAATATACAGTCCATTCACTTTACGGTATGTTGTGAAGAAGCGCTTATGAGACGTCTCGAAGACGTGATGAAATGCCAGGCTTGCTGTCCTTTTCGGGAATCACCCCGTCGGCGATAATGGCGAAGGAGGTTTAAATTGGCTGCGCGCAATAATCGGCTGCCGCGTTCCCCCACCCCCATGCCCCCGCGAAATATATACGGTCGATTCGCTTTACGGTACATTCTGTGAAGCGCTTTGAGAAGCGTCGATAAGACGTGAAAAGCGCCGCGATATCAAATGCAAGGATTATTATTATTATTATTAAATACCAGTGACGTGGGTGGTTTACTCGTTGCCAAAGCGTTTCCGACAGAACTGAGGAGCCCAGACAGTTACTGTGGAGCAAAGTCTTACTGGCTGTGCTACAAGGCGCTGAGAGCTCTGGTAACCTTACCTGCCCATTGGTGGTTAGTCTGGCTTTCCTGGGTCCCTGATGGTCTCTTCCGTTGATCACATCGCCTCGCACCTCAAACTCATCCTGCAACATTTCACCACAAACAACAGCGTGACTGAGACCCGAACAAAAGTTCCAGGAGGTTGCTGTGATCGTGGAGTCTCTCTAGCTCCAGTGGTTACAGCACTCGCCTCGCAAGAGAGAGACCCGGGTTCGATTCCAGGCAGGGCTTTGCAGGGCGAAACCTCGGGCAAGTTTCCACACCCAGCCACCCAATAATAATCTCTTGCAAAATAAATTATAAATTGGTTATTTGAATCAACGACTGTTTGTGGAGATGCTGCTGTGCGCGATCGGCTGCTGCGTTTCGCCCACAAAAATATACAGTCGATTTACTTCATGGTATATTCTGTGAAGCGCTTTGAGATGTTGATAAGATATGAAAAGCCGCTATATCAAAAGCAAGGATTATTATTATTTTTATTATTATATAACCTGCTCCCTTTCACACCTCGGTCACTCGCTAAAGTTACAACGACAAATGATATTGGCGTAAACGGCTTTATCGGAGGAGGGGGGAGACCGAGTACCAGCCTAGATTTGAGTATTTAAGTCGAGTGACAGTAAAGTAGATGATTCTTGTTGAAAGTCAATGTTCAACATTGTTTTAAGGGGAGCTGTTTAAGGAAATGCATACCCTAGACCAAATGAAGAAAAAAAAATGCAGTGTTGTCTGACTAGCTGTATGTAAAACAGGAGCTTTCAGGATCACGCCCAGGCGAGAGAGAATAATGCTCTGTTCCGTGTTGCCCAACACCCATAAAACAATTCCTCCCCCCACCCACCATCATCCCACCCACCACCCCTTGGGTATCTTTACTAGCAAACATTTAACATGTTCTGTAAAAAATAAATCAGCCTCACCTCCTCAATTATCCTGCCTTCTTTCAAACATTCCAATATCCCTGGAGAGACAGTAATAAATCGATTACAATCAATCTGCTCGCCTTTGCCTCCGAGAAGCGATCGTTTAAACAACCAGTTACCGAGTTTACAAAGCCATTAGTTTTCTCCTCTCTCACCTCCTCACCTACCCCCACCCCCCACCCCTCTCTGCGGTAGCCAAATTACGAGCGGTGGGGTTGTTGAGTAGCCCGCCAAACACTCGCGCTAGTCTCGGCCAGACCTTTGCACGATCGATGCGTCGTTTCCAGTAGCTACTGAGCTAGAACTGAGAAGAGCATATGAATTTGCTGGGCGAAAGAAGACTTAAAAGACCACCCAGTTCGCCTTCTGCCGTCCCCAGGCGCTCTATAAATGTAATTTGTTGTTGTTGTTGTTCGCTGATTAATCAGGCTTTCCCCCCCTAACCCACCCCTGGTTTAATAAATTTGTTAACACAAGCGCGCGTTCATTTCCATCACCCTTCACTTACACTGATAACTGATTACCCATCTCCTCCCAGCTATTCCCAGGAAGTATTTCAGGGTCCTCTCGCAGACCAAGGAAGTGTCTGGAATGGAAAGCGGACAGGAGGTGAGCGTGTAAGTTTGTGATTTGTGTTGCAGAGCGACCCTCTCCCTCCCCTCTTCTCCGGGTCTGCACTCACAAAAGCGACGGGACAGGCGAGTTATGTCAAACGCCACTTGCTGTATTTGCTAAAGTGACGCTGATAGATTTATTTAAGCTACAATTTGCCACTTTTTTAAAATCTAAAATAAACGTACAGCCGAGATTCACTGCAGTTCCTATAATAAACGACCACAAACAGCGTTCCGCCCACAAACACACAGCCAATTCACTTTATAGTAGATTCTGCGAAGAGCTTTGAGACACAGTCTAGAAGACGTGATAATAATAATAATAATCCTTGCATTTGATGCAGCGGTTTTTCACATCTTATCAAGATCTCAAAGCGCGTCACAGAGTAGATTGTAAAGTGAATTGACTGTGTTAGAGCAAATGCTGGCATTATTATTATTCATTATTCTTAAATATCAGGAAGCTCATTGCCTGCGCTTGCGGTTGGGTGTTTAGAGGTTAACTGATAAAGACATGTACAAGCGGGAGAGACAAAATATGGGACTTATTCAATGTCAACTAAATGTTCAAAACTAACACAGTGGGGAAAAGTGCAGTCCTAGGCACGTTTCCTAAACAGATTGAGGATTAACGAGTGTTTAGATATCGAGCGGTGATCTGCGGGTGCTCTGGCCAATATCCTGTCCTCATCCCCGAGCCATCATTTGTCTTGCTGCAGCTTGTCCAGCACAGACCGGCTGAGACAATTTGCTTACGAAGCTTCGCAGTGAATGCATTACGTGAGGCGCTTCATTCAGCAAGCGCCGCGGGGCTCTTTAGCCCAGCAAGGCTGCTTTCTGAGATGTTTTCATACAAGGAGACGCTACATTACGCTTTTCCGGGGGGGCAGGGGGGGGTGGTGGGCAGGGGTGGGGGTAAGGGTGGTGGGGGGAGTAATAAACCCTTATTTAAAAAAAAATTGTCACTGAATCCAAGGCTGCTTGTGGGACGTTGCTGTGCGCAATTGGCTGCCGCGTTCGGTCGCTCCACTTTACAGTAACATCCCGCGAAGATAAAGCGCTTTGAGACGTCTCAACCACGTGACAACAAGAAGAAAATGACACTTGTACAGCGCCTTTCACATTCCAAGGCGCTGTACAGTCAGGTAGAGACAAGAGCGGGGTGCGGGGGGTGGGGGGGGGAGGTCGGGGCAGGATGAAAAGGAGTAGGAAAATTGTATATCTGTGAGCGAAACAAATAAAGAGACTCAACTTTAAAGAGAGATCGATGCTGTCAAGGTAGGCCGGGTATTTTAATGGAGATATATACTTGAACCCGTCTTGTAATAAGCCATCAGTGAACAGGAACCGTTCACACCTCGAGCTATGGATTCTCCCACCCCCTCACCCGGTACAGTATCTAACATTAAAAGTAAAGACCACTAAAGTTGATACTCAACCTGTTTTCATAACCACGTGTGTCGTGCTGGGTAAGAATTGGCTGGAGATGGAGCCTCCTGTCTTTTCTGCAAATCCCTGAACCAACAGCTGAAAGGAGGTAACAAATAAAAACAGTTGCTCATTTTACAACGTTAATTCAACAACGAAAACAACTCGGATGGCGTCTCGGAGCGTTTCACAATAACGCATCCCGGGGGGGGGGCGGGGGGGGGGGGCGAGCCAGGGGCTGGGGGGAGAAAGGTGACAGAAGGCGCGGTCGAAGAGAAAGGTCTTTAGCTGAGACCCGAAACTGGGAAGAGAAGTGGGGGGGGGGGGGGCAAAGGGAGTGAGGAGAGGAGTTCCAGAGCCTCGGGGCATAATGGCTGTAGGCACAGCCGCCGATTGTGGAGTGGAGGATTCGGGGGACAAGGGGCGGAAGAGAGTTGGGAGGGGAGGGAGAAGGTTTGGAGGGCAGCAGAAGGTATGGTCAAATAGGAGGGTCTTGAGACCGGCCTTGAAGAATGCGAGGGAGGGAGGGAGGGAGCGAAGGCGAAGGGAGTGTGGGATGGAGGCGAGGTGCTACATGCTTGAGAAAATTGGCGTGGAGGGAGGGAGGGAGGGAATAAGCGGGGGCTATCAGTTTCAAAACAATGTCATTGTGAAAGATAGCCAGCCTCTGGAACCCGAGCTGGCGGCAGATGCTCTCGTCTCACAAATTGCGTTTCTCTCCCTCTCTCTCTCTCCTCCAAACACATTAAAAAAGAAAGAAAAAAAAACAAGTTGGCAACTAAAAGCAGTGCACAAGTTTGCAGATAATTACATCTTGTTGTTTGGCTGGTCGCATCGTTCAACGGCTGACCGTCAGTGACACTAGCAGAGCTCAGGGCTGCCATGTTGCTGTCATCATGTTTTACTATTTCTCTCCTAAAACCCTCTCAATCTCTGTGATAACAGCCAGCCCGCTCCTCGACGGGCAGTCCCCATAGCAATTAATTTCTCTCTCTCTCTGTCTTCCAGCCTCGAGGCTTGTGGCATTATCTATGCGCCACACAAGGACACGACTGTGTGTTTACATGTTTAAATGCATCTGACATCTTGAAACAACAACACACATAAAACTTCCAATTACTTTTGCTTTCCGTTCCTGGTTTTACACGTAAGGGAGGATTAATCAACTCCCCTCTACCCCCACCACACACTCTCTCTCTGCCTACCCTCTCCTTATTACCTTTATCATTTGTTCTTGTTGGGCGGGGATGGGGGGAAGGGGTGTGTGTGTCTAATTTGTGGTGTTTCTTAACAGACTTCAATAAGAAACCAAAGTACATCACTCTGGCCTATGGGAACACTATCACTGCAATCCAAATCTGCCAGAGTTCCCACGCGTGGACGAGAATTCTTATATCATATTCCCTCTTGCTCCATACATCGTCCCATAAAGAAATGTCACGTCACAGTATTTGGCAGCCGCGTTTCGCCCGCAAATATATACAGTCGATTCGCTTGACAGTATATTCTGTGAAGCGCTTTGAGACATCGATAAAACGTGGAAAGCCGCTCTATTTCAAATGTAAGGATTATTATTATTATTGGTGCAGTATGAGTTCTCGTTTTGGGTGATATTGTACCCAAATCTCCGATGATGAGTTCTGGCACATCTAGCACTTTTTTTGTGTGTGTGTGCGTGGGGTGGGGGGGTCGAAGGAGAAACAGCATTTGAATCTCTCCGCAAGCCTTTCCCTAACGCGGTAATGTGTACTTCAGCATCAAACGGTACCTGCTGCATTCCAATCAATACCACAACACGGCCTTAAGGCAACGAGAATAACTGATCAGCAACAACATTCCTTCTCTTAAGTGAAAAACAATTGAATATCTTATGGTGTTTCTGCCTCTCTCTCTCTCTCTTTCTCTCTTTGCAGAATTCCTTTTTGGAATAAGGGTTTTTTAGCAGCTGGCTGGCGGAGGAGACTGAGAGAACATGACTCGGGAGGAAGCAGTTTGGAGCCTAGGGTACGAGAGAGAGCTGGATTAACATGAACAGCGAAGTTAATGAACAGCAGATCATTAACCCCTGGGTTAATGATCATATCTTTTAATTCAGCTTCTCACGTGGCCAGGGCTGCAATTCTTCAGTCAAGTCAAGACAGTACGTAGCCAACGGCAATAATCTGAAATATTCAGTATTTAACCCCAGCTCCCCACCCACCACCCCACAAAAAAATATATACAGTATATCGCAAACAGATCACGAGAAACAAAAGATTGATAAATCTAATCAATACTTTCTCTTCAACTGAGCAGGTGTAGTAGATGGTGTACATGTGTGTGTGAGAGTGAGTGAGTGAGTGAGTGAGTGAGGGAGGGACGGAGAGAGGGAGGCAGGGAGGGAGCGTGCGAGGGTAAGCGAAAAAGAGAAGAGAAATTGGTTGGCACATCTTTTTTTTTTAGAAAAATCTAAAATAAGAATTGCAAATTGAACTCACGATTTCGTGTTTGCTGAGGCCTGAAGCCACGAAGGACATTCTTCTTCCAGTTGTCACGGCCGGCCTCTCGCCGGTGGCAGAGTCCGCACTTTTGTTGAAGATGGGCGAGGACGTGAGGAGGGACCTGGTCTGCTCGAGGCCCTCGTAAGAAGCCTCCGGCCTCCCGACAACGTCCGGCGCCTGTGGCCGGCAGCCGGGGACCGGTCCCGTCTCTTCCGAAACACAGTCCTTCCCTTCGCTGTCAGGTCTCGGCTGCCCTGACACCATTCCCGGCGATGCCTGATCCGCTGGCACAGCGCTCTCTTTGAAAAACAATCACCAGAGACTGGGTTGGGTGGGTGGGGGGGGGAGGGGGTGGAGGTTTGAGCGCCTTGTGTCTAAATCCACCGGTGGTCACAAAACACACAGTCGCTCGCCAGGTCAGGGCGAAACCTTAGGCAAGTCTCCTTACTCCACACACACCCACAGCTAATAATAATCCATTCAAAAAAGCCACGATAAAAAAAATTGGTAATTTCCAATCAACGGCTGTGTGGGGGGGGGGGGGGGACGGTGCTGTGCGCAATCGGCTGCCGCGTTTTGCCCACAAATATATAGTCAATTTACTTCACAGTATACTCTGTGAAGCGCTTTGAGACACTGTCTAGAAGACTTGAAAAGTCGCTACGTCAAACGCAAGGATTATTATGACACAATTATTATTAACCTATTACCTCAACCATGGGATGAGGCACCGTAGCAAACGCCTGGATTACGATTAGTATTATTAAAGCGCATTTGAAATTGTATTGAAACCTTCTCTCACCTCTGTCCGCCCGCTGTTGCGGTGTGCGGGGTACACGAGCGCGTTCGCCTTCTCCCCGACAGCTTGTTGTTTCCGGCTGGGGTGCGTCCAGCGCTCCGGACTCCGCCGTCCGCTCCCCGGCCGCTGTTCCGTCCGTCGGTAGCTCGGTCGGGGGAGGGGACGCCGCGCGCTCGGGAGATTCGGGGCTGTTACCGAAAGCAAAGAAAACCAGCCGTCGGTTACGATGGCAACTCGCGATAAATAAATTGTGTTTATCGATTTAAGGATTGAACCCGTGCGAGGAAAGCCCGTCGAGATTTCCAGTTCGCGACAGCAATGATTTATATAGAGCGCCCTCCCTCACTCTACGCCGGACGGCGTCTCGAGAGCGCTTCACGATAACGGATCCCGGGCCCGAGCCTGGGGCACAGTCGGAAAGAAAGGTCTTTAGCAGAGATCCGAAACAAGGAAGAGAAGGGGGCAGGCGAAGGTGAGTGAGGAAGGGAGTTTCCAGAGACTCGGGTGCAGTGGTTAAAGGCACGGCCGCCGATGGTGGAGCGGAGGATTCAGGGGGACAGGGAGGAGACCAGAATCGAAGGCAACGGGTGAGAGGTCAGAGAGGTTGGGGTGGTTGGGGGGGAAGGTGCAGAGGAGTGGAGAGATTTGAAGACAAGAGTGAGGATCTTAACCACGCGAAAGGGAAAAGGCAGGAGTTTTTTTTTTTAAAAAAATGCTGGATCTGACCATTCGTTCTGCGCCCTGTGCCTATCCACAAAGATTAGGCTGGTGTCCGGCTGGGACTCGGTCTCGGGGCCAATAGTTGCCGTAGCATGTTTGGATTTGGTGATGATCAGATTTGTGGCGGCTTCCGAGGGAGTCTGTCCGGCACCTGCTGAGACAGAAAGAAAGAATGGGTTTGTAATAAAATTAACCTTGAAGACTTTCAACCCAACTTTCACTCTAAAGCAATGATGTCCTGTAGGAGTGGAGCTCCTGTAGCTCAGTGGTTAGAGCGCTCGCCTTACCAGCGCGAGACCTGTGTGTTCGAATCCAGGCAGGTCAGGTCAGGCCAAAACCTTGGGGTAAGTTTCCGCAGTACCTCCCGACCCAACTTCCGGCCGGTGTTGTCAGTCTTTGGATATTCGGAAGAAAACGCATTTTTTTTTAAAAAAATCTTTTTAATTTAATGCATTTTTCCAGATAAATTCCAGTTAATCGAATACTGACTTTTTTTTCGCAAAGTTATACGGAAGTTACAGTTGATCGGGTGCCGGATAAACGGTCTTTTACTCTCTCATAATTTCCCCCTAATTTAAATTACACGCCAGACACCTTTACTTCCCGCACAGACTACAAATCAACGTCATCCGCAGCGAAGCTTATTATTATCCATCTCTCTCTCTCTCTCTCGCTGCCCTTTCTTGACCAGCTTTGCCAATTAGAGCCTGTGCTTGAGGTGGTGGAAGTGAAAGTAGGCGAGAATCTTGCAGCAGCGATTGATCTTGACTGAGGTGACTGATCTAACGCAGCTGCTTTCGAAACGAGAACTGTACGTATGTTGTTATCGGGAAATCATCCTGTTAAGGTTTCAGAGCCAGTGAATGCCTCCGGCACGCTCTCTCGGTGGAAGTCAAGACAGTCGCGGATAAGTTCATTTCAGCAGACCCCACGGTTGAGATAATGTATGGATGACTAACAGAGCCTGCACTGACAAATTAGGGATTTTTTTTTTCCTTTTGACATTTTCTGACTGTGAGATGTTTAAAGTGCTTCCAATTTAAAAGGCTGTAGCAATAGCCAAACACCGACACGCCGTCGGAAATTCTGCGTCGAGGTGCCTGGGAGAGGAGTGGATGCTGAACACATAGTTTAAAAAGCACCCGGAGTGTGCGTTCCAGATCCGGACGGGTTTTGATAAACCCATCGTCGCACAGACGAGTCGAGCAATCCTTCGACCGGCGCCTGACGGTTATTGGGAATTGGGACTCTCTGTAGACGGGGCCTTGAACACTCCAAACACAGACGCGGCCCCCCCCCCAAAATCAGCCGCGTAGCAGAAGGCGCGGAGCAAATCCCAAGCCTTACAAAGGCAAACGCCTTTCGACTGTTTAGTTCAGCAGATGTATTTTTCTTCTATTCTAATTGTAATAATAATAATATTCCTTGCGTTCGATAGAGCGCTTTTTCACGCGTTATTGACGTCTCAAAGCGCTTCACGGAATACACTGCATCAAGCAGCCACATGCAACAATTCAAATATAATGCTGTTTACTCCTCAAAACAAGGACGTTTGCCAACAAGAAACATCCGTGATCCAGGCAAGAGTATTATTAGTCTGTCAGAAACCTTGTTGTGAGGAGAGATTCTCCCAGCAGCCAGAGAGAAGGACGTGAGCCACCACTGCATTTCTTTTCTCACAGGCTTGAAGTTTACTTCAGGGAAACAGCTCACACGCATCCTTAATTATCTGTATTGGGCAGGGGGAGCGAGGGGGGGGGGGAATGCTATTTTAAAGCAAAGACTTGATTTGCTGCTCGAAGCAGAGGTACTGTACACTGACAAACACTTTCTAACTCCTGCTCAGCCAAAGGCTGTCGTGTGGCATCTCGCTCCTCAGATACGTCCGCACGTCACGTACTCAATACAAAGGTTATTGAAGTGCAAATTGGCCAGTCTTTTCCGAGGGGCTAATAATTCTCTTCAGAACAAATTAAAATTTAAAAATAATACTAATTTGGTCACTTAATAATAATCATTGAATCCACAACTTTTTGTGCCATTTGCCTTGGGCAATTGGCTTCCGCGTTTCACAAAACGCACAATCAATTCACTTTGCAGTACATCTGAAGTGCTTTGAAAACGTCTCGAAGACATGATCAGGCGTTATGTCCAATAATAACCCTCGCATTCGATCATAATGATGAAACATTAGGATTATTATCTTTGGTTAAGTGTTTTAATGCGCACGAGCAAACCTCCCTTTTAGATCGCGCCAAATCTTTTTAATCCACTTTCCCTGCCCATTTTTCCCCCGCTCCGTAAATCTCGCCACCTGCCATTCCCAAGTCGCAGTCCCTTTTTCCAACATCCCCCGTTAATTCCGCCCGTTGGAATTGCCTGGCTCTGTCATTAAGGCTAGGATATTAAAATGTGAGCATCCATCAATTCTGGCGCTAAATGAGGTGAAGCCCCCAAATAATGGAGAAATCCAAACCCAACTCAGTCCATTGTTTCGTTTACTGCAGCATCAGCCGTTCTTTCTTTCGCATGCTAATGAATAGAAACAGTAAAAAAAAGAGAGAGAGGGGGACAGCGATTCTCTGGAGCCTGACTAAATCGTTTGCAATTACACATCTCGATTGCAATCTGTGGGTAACTGTGGCCAACGTTTCCGAGCAGAGAATGAGGCGATGCAAACCCCCCCCCCCCCCCGGTCGTTTGTCTTAATCTCTTCTGTGGCTCTGGGTAACAGGCCCTCCGTCGAGGCTCGGTGTGCAATGAACGGGACACAAAACGCAGATCATCATCTGGATGCCCCATCGAGCCTGACAAGACTAAAGGGCGACGTCTCAATCCCCTCCACACAAACTAACAGGGGGGAATGATGTGTGTGAGAGAGTGAATCAAATAAAGATAATTATTCATTCTTAATAATAATAATGGTCTACACACTATCTAGAGCAGCGGTTCTCAACCAGGGGTACATGTACCCCGGGGGGGAGCAGGGAGTGGAGGGTATAAAATAACTTCCAGGGGGTACAGGTGACGGTAGATTGATTTATTTATCTCTCTTATTTAGCGTTTTATAGCCTATTCCAAATTGTATATTTAATTGTTATTACCCTGGTTTTGTAGGTCGCTAAGTTATTTTGTTATATAAGCTTGGTCATAAAATGCCAGTAGAATGAGGGGGGTGGTATATGTGTGTGTGTGTGGTTGGGTGGGGGGTACACGATAATATTGAAAATTAACAAAGGGTACTTGCTGAAAAAGGTTGAGAAACCACTGACGAAGAGTGATCGGAGCCTCTCTTAAAAAGAACCAAGGCCAGTGGCAAACTGAAGTGATAATAAAGCCAGCAATCCTCGCAAGTCATCCATCTATCTTATCAATGCGCTTGACAGCTGATTGTTAAGCCTAATGACTTTTATTTTGCAGGCAAACGTAGCTGCCCATATTTTGTGTGAAGCGCTTTGAGGTGTCTTAAAAGACGCGCTCTATCAAATGGAAGGATTAGAAGTATTATTATTATTAAAATAATAGTTTGCCGTTGGCTCCTGTAGCTCAGTGGTGACAGCGCTCGCCTTACAAGCGTGAGACCTGTGTTTCGAATCCAGGCAGGTCAGGGTACGTTGGGTACGTTTCCTTACTCCACGCACACGCACGCACACACGCGCCTAACAATAATCCGTCAAAAAAACAAACACACACAATAATAAAATTGGTCATTTCAATCCCCGACTGTGTGTGTGGGGGGACGCTGCTGTGCGCAATCGGCTGCCGCGTTTCGCCCACAAACATAACAGTCAATTCACTTTACAGTACATTCTGCGAAGAGCTTTGAGACATCGATAAGATGTATAAAGCACTGTTTCAACTGCGAGGATTATTCTTCTTATTATTATTATTTCTCCAGCCGCACCGTAAGACAGCTACCTGCTCTAGTTACTGTTGCCACCGCACTCTCCTCTTCAGTCGGGGCTGGTGAGTTGTCCTGAGGGCTCTGTGAAAGGCCGTGCACTGTGTGCTGACTGGCCTGCTGCTCCGTGTCCTGTCCCAGCGCTGCCTCGAGCACAGCCATCTCCTCCTTCAGCTTCTTCAAGTCGGTTTGTATCGCATCCCTCTGCTTCGAGAGGAGGTTGGAGGAAGGGAGACAAATAGAAGAGAGAAAAAAAAATGTACTGAAATTTTCCCACATATCATTGTCTTTCTTTTATGGCTGATGTCGCGAAGCACTTATATTTTAAGTGAAAGGCACTATATGAACGGTAGTATTTAAAAAAAATTACATTTGTGTAGTGCTTTACACATCAGAAGCACATCCTTCTAGACATCGCAAAGCTCTTCACGGGATATACTGTATATTCGTGGGCGAAACGCAGCAGCTAATTGCGCACAGCAGCGTCCCCACAAACAGTCGTGGTTTGAGCTAACAAATTATTATCGGTATTATATAGAGTGTGGCCGAAAGCCACTTGATATAGACACATATCAATAGCAGGGATTATTAACTATGATCATCTTTAGAAGCCTTTATAAGCCTCAAATGGTTTGGGAGAAATGGAATTCACGTGGCCAGATGCAGCCCTTCTCTCGAGTTAAGATGAGGCTGGTTTATTTTTCAAGATGATTCGTTCCAACTCACGTTGGTATAAATAACATCCAGTGTGGGTTGGACTCTCGCCCACCCCACCCCCCCAACCAACTTAATCCTCGAGGGAGACAAGTTAAAAACAAGAGGGTTTGTGAAGCATCCTTCCCAACATGAAAGCGCTAATTTAGGAGTTGCTTTAGAACTTGCAACCTACGCTGCAGGACTTTGATCGGCTGTGTCGCACATAAGATTTCTGTGCTCCCCGTTTCCCACCATGCAGCGTTTCAGTATTTCAGTAGCTTTATCCTCACAAATTACCCAAATCCTGTTAAACGGATAGCTACCTTTAACACGGGAGATAATTAACATGGGGTTTCTGACGAGTCTACACAGCTACGTGCTATGCGGTACTAATAAAAACCGGTCATCTCAAACCACGACTGTTTGTGGGGGGGGGGAACGCTGCTGTGCGCAATCGGCTGCAGCGTTTCGCCCTCCCACAAATATACTGTAAAGTCGATTCACTTTACGGTACATTCTGTGAAGCGCTTTGAGACGCAGGCTAGGAGACGTGAAAAGCACGATATTAAATGCAAGGATTATTATTATTAATCTCTAGCCTTCCCAAAGTTTTTGTTTAGAAATCCATGTACGTTTTGAAAGGTAAAACAGCAGGTCTGAGCTGGTGTTTTCGTCCGACAATCTAATCGCTCCCATCGTTTTTCTGTTTGTTCATGGGTCAGTGAGAAGAACAATGCTTCACAGGGTAGTTAAATATTAAGTCAACATCTCAGTGTG
This sequence comes from Hydrolagus colliei, assembly GCA_035084275.1. Lineage (NCBI taxonomy): Eukaryota > Metazoa > Chordata > Chondrichthyes > Chimaeriformes > Chimaeridae > Hydrolagus > Hydrolagus colliei. The sequence goes on from CM068768.1 coordinate 8,243,624, forward strand.
GGGGGGAGGGGGGAGAGAGGAAAAAAAAATCAACACAAGCCTCAGACATATTATTATAGCTGCCCTGCCCCATAGTGGTCATGTCCCATACTGCTTAAGTAGCGTAGAATTACTGCAACATCATTTGCCTTGTGCAAAGTCTGGACTGATTTAGCAGAGGGGAATCTGTGCGTGTTTATTTGAGACCGATTGAAGAAGCTGCCTCTCCCTACACGGGCTCCAGCGCTTTGGCGCCTGCCTTACCTGTGTCGTTAGGAGCTCGCTGTCTGACGAGAAAGAGTCCCCTGTATGGCTGGCTTCACTGTCATAGCCAGGCCCTTGCCCACCTCCTACAACCCAAAACAACAACAACAACAACTTCGATTTATTTAGCTCTCTCTCTCAACTCACTCCGCGTCGGGCGGCGTCTCCGAGCGCTTCACAATAACGGATCCCGGTGCCGAGCCAGGGGGAGGGAGGGAGGGAGGGAGGGAGGGAGGGAGGGAGGGAGGGGGAAACAGGTGACTGAAGGCACAGTCGGTCGAAAAGAAAGGTCTTTAGCAGAGACCCGAAACTAAGAAGAGGGGGGTTTGGGGGGTGGTGGTGGGAGGGGGGAGGAGTAGGGAGTGAGGGAGAGAGTTCCAGAGATTTGGGGAGTAGTGGCTGAAGGCACGGCCGAGTAAAGCCAAAGGAAAACACAGTCAAATAAAACCGGCAATTCACAGCCACGACAAATTACACCAGTATAGAGCAGTGCAGCACCGTGCAAAACCGTCAGGGATTTTCAACCTGAGCAGGCGGGTTGGGAATCAGGAGGGGGAGTAGGGCTGGGAGGGTAGTGGGTAGGGGGGGGTAGGGAATGGTGACCGAAGGCACATTCGAAGAGGAGGGTCTTGAAAGAGCCACGGCTACCTGAACGCTCCGAGACCCCCAGGCCGGGCTTCCCGGTCGGCTGACGGTCCGTGGCTTCTCTCCTTTGCCAAGCCCTTTCGGCGTGGGCCTCTTGAGACGACCGCCTGCTCCCGTTCCCTCTGGCCTTACCCGCGGGACAGCGACCGGCCGTTCCCCCGGCCGGCTTGCCTCCCGCCTGCTCGGCACGGGGACCGGAGGGCGGCGGGGAGCAGGAGCCGCCTTCGGAGTCGGAGGAGAACAAGTCGGGGGATTCCTCAGAGCTCTGGCTCGCTGGGAGGCACTTGTTTCGGGACGAGGAGAGTTTCTCCAGCGCCGCGTTCACTTGCGAGCGGGCGTTCTCCATCGCGGTGGCGCCGTTCGGCGAAATGATTTCGCCCGGGGCGTCCTTCGAAGGGGCGAGGGCTGTGATCAAGGGACTTTGAGTCGACATTGACTTTGAATCGCTCGAGCTCGACTGGTTAACAAACCCGAGCATCTGGAAACATGGCAGCTCCTCGTCACTTGATTCCGAGCTGGAGGAGGAGAGCTTAACGGGTCGTTTCCTCCGCCCGACAACCAGTTCAGCCCCACCACTGTCCTCCAGCCCCCAGTCACTTGGCTCAGCCGTCTCCTCCTCCTCCTTCTCCTCCTCCTCGCGGTGGATCAGTACCTCGACGCTCCTCGCACGGCTCACCGCTGGCACTCCTCCTCCTCCTCCTCCCCCTCCCGCTTCCCCCGGGAGGCTGCCTCCTTCCTCGCTCACGCTTTCCTCGACCAGCCCCTCGGGGGTTGAGGAACACCCGGGCGAGGCGAGCGGAGTAGGGGCCCTGCTCGCCTCGGTCCCGTTTGCCCGGGAGGCCGCCTTCGTTCGTCCCGACCCGTCATCCAATCCGTCCTCTGTCAAGCCTCCGTCCTTGGCCCCGGCTTCGTGCTGCGAGCGCGGTCGTTCAACTCCCGGATCTGGCGTTTCACCGCTTGACCGCGACGATTTAGGACGGGTTCCCCCCACCGCGGCACCCCGCCGGACGGGCTGACTTTTAGCTGAAAACAACAGCGTGGACTCCTGGTCGGAGTTGCCGGAGAGCTCTGTCCCTGTGGCAGTCTTCTCCAACGCAGGCGGAGCCCGTCGGGCTCCCCGGCCGCGCTCGCCTTTCGGGGTCGCAGGGATCACGCTACCGCACTGGCTCGATCGGTCGGAGAGAAGGGTTTCCATCTCGGCGACCCCGGCCACCGCGCGTTCGCCCGACCCTCTCCTCTGGCTCGACCTGGTGTTCGCGGCCGGGCTTCTGGACGGGGGTCTCGACCTCCGCTGCAGGGAGGAGGGCGTCGGGGGCGAGCCGAAGGTCGGGGGGATGAATTCAAGGGAATCCACCTCCGCCCTCGGCCGCCGTGGCGAGGTACGGTTTGGCTCAAACGTCGGCACCTTGGCTTCGCTGGTGACCAGAGCTCTTTCTCGCTCGTTCTCATCCTCAGCGTGATTCTCATTGACGTTTTCTGCACGCTCTCGGCTTGCGTCCAATCCGTCGCTGGTTTCCTTTAATTCAACAGCAGGTTCATCACCGCTGGGCTGGGGCTGGGGCTGGGGCTGTGAAGCTGGAGGAGATCTTTGGTCCACAGGCTGCAGAACGAATGACTTGCGCTTGGTTGACCTGAACGTCTTCAGCAAAGCCTCCGTGTCCACCTCGCTGTCTTCCGTCTCCGGAGCCGCCTCGTGCTGGGAAGCGGCCGGCGTCCTCTCCGCTGACCCTCTGTCGCCGCCTCCGCTTCCCGGGGTCACGGCCGGCTGGCCGCAGACCCTGCCGGGGCTCATCGGCTCGAGGCCCACCGCGCTTTCGGAACGCGCGCGCGGCGTGTCGCGCGGCTCTCCGCGATCGACCAGCAGCCAGGGGCTGGCCCGAGACCCGGAGTTCGCGGGGGACGAGCGATCGGATCCCGCGGAGGGCAAATCGCAGCCTCTCTGCCTGTCTTCCGACGGTTTGAAGGGATCGGTGGGATTAAGTCGCCGTTGGGCCGACGAAAACTCGCCCAGCGGCGTTGGATTCACGTTGGTATCCGGTGACTTCGGAGCCAGGACCTCCTGCAGCCGCGGGCTCCTGGTTTCCGCAACCCCCGCCGACTTGAGGTGCGAGCCGGGCTTCCCGGTCAGGCCGGACCTCCCACTCCTCTTCCTGCTGTCCCCTCTCAGGATCAACTCCTGGTCCAGCAGTTTGAGCCTCCCGCTCCTTCTCCTGGCTCCCCCCGCGTCCCGCTCCGCCCTGGCCGGTTCCTCGCTGCTGGGAAAGCTGTCGATTCGAGTCTCGTTCTCGTCGCCGGGGCTCCCGGCCGGCGGCAGCTCCATCCTCTCCATCTCGTTCTGACCCACCAACTGCAAGCGTTTGGCTCCTTTCCTGGCCTGTTTCCTGGGCGTCTGCATCTTTTGGACCTTCCTCCTCCTCTTCCCACCCCCCGTGCTGTTATTGTTCGGGTCTGTCTTGCTTTTGACCGAGCAGGGCTCCTTCTCCGCCGAGCCACGCTCGTCTTCTGCCAGGAACTCCCGAGCTCCCTCTCCTACCAGAGGACCAACGGCAAAGTCCTGTGTGTTGGGCGGTCCATCGGTCTCGCTTTCCCGGCCTCCTCCTCCACGCTCCTTGTCCCGGCCACTCTCTTTCTTCCTGACAAAGTCTTCGGGACCCAGGCGGGGGCAGGCGCTTTTCCTCTTCTTTCCTCTGCGAGGCTCGTCGCGATCGATGCCGTCCCGGTTGCCCTGCGTGCAGATGGGCGCCCCGTCTCCGCGGCCTTTGCCGTCAGACTCCCAACTCCGGCTGACCCGCGGGCTCCCCCGCCTGGCCCCTCGCGTGTAGGTCTTCCCGAAGACCTGATCTTCGGCCCTGGCCCTGGTCGCTTTGCTCAGATTTTTATCTCCTACGGGCGACGGGAGAGAACGGCGGGTAATCGCTTGGGAGCGACCCGACCTGGAATTCTCATCGGTCACCTGGCTCTCTCCTCCCTCCGCGGCAGCGTCCAGCTCCCCGCTCTGCCCACGTGGTTTCAGTTCCCCGCCGACCTCGGCCACGTCGATAGTGGACAGCCACTCGCTGACTTTCTCAATGCTCCTCCGCCCTTTCCTCCTGGCCGAGGGCTGCGCGTCGCTCGGACTCTCTTCGCTCCTCATAAAGCCTTTCGCTGGGAGAGCCAGGTCAGGCGTATTGAGATCTTCGGGGACGCACTCCTCACCCTGGCCTCTCTTCAAAGCCGATTTGTCCAAGAACTCTTCTCCGCTGTCGACGGAACATGTCGCAACGCCAACCTGCCTCCCCTTCTCCGTCACCGCCCCTCCGTCGTGTCCGGTGAGGTTCTGAGGAGACACTTTAGGTGGAGAATCAACCTCTGGGCTGCAGAAGCTCCACTCGGACGGGTCCTTAGTCTTTGGCTCCTCTTTGGTCTGGGATTCGCTCGAGTGAGAATCACCGTCCAACTCGGCAACCACGTGGTTCTCATCTGGAATTACGAATGACATTAAAATCTCCGGCGACAGCAAGGAAATGCAATCAAGAATAATAATCATCATAATAATAATAATACTGGCATTTGATATAGTGGCTTTTCACGTCTTATCGACATCTCAAAGCGCTTCACAGGATATACTGTAAAGTGAATTGACTGTATATATTTTGTGGGCGAAATGCAGCAGCCGATTGCACACAGCAGCGTCCCCCCACAAACAGTCGTAGATTGAAGTGACCAATGTTTATTATTGTTTGGGGGGGGATTATTATTAATACTATATTATATAATAAGACCAATAACTTGCATTTACGTAGCGCCCTTCGCTTTGGGATAGACGTCCCGAACCACTTGACGGTGATGGAGTATGACACTGAGCCAAGGAGAGGGTGCAATCTCAAAAAGGAAGGGATTTGAAAGTGGGGAGGGAGGGAGGTGGGGGGAAGGTGGAGGGATTGAGAGAGAGTTCCAAGGATCAGCGTCATTCAGTCAAGTTATTAATTCCCGCCCTCAATCTAACAAGTTTCAAGCTCTCTCGCTCAAAGTACCCCCGTGACTCAGGGAGCTCGAGTGTAATCTAACCTATCTCTTGATGCGATTTACCTGCCAGTTTGGAATTATTTCCATCCATGAGCCTTTCATCTTGAGGTGGATCAACCTTCCCAGTTTGCTTATCCACACGTTTGGGTCGCGGGGCGGAACTACAGGAATAAACACACAACAATGTTGACGCTCTGGAATACAATGACCTTTCCACAGGCATCAACACAGGCAACATGGAATTGTTCTTCAAAAGAAGGCAACAATATTCCAAACATCAGTTATAATCAGTACAAACACTCCTTTCTAAGACAGGGTTTGCTCTGTGATTCAGCCCAGTGTGACACAGAATGCCATTTAATGCAACAGACTTATTCTGCTGATTCCCAGAGGGAGCTATGTACTCTGATCTCAGTTCCTCGCATATTATTATTATTATTCAAATACTTGGTAGATCCACAATCTGTCTGCTACTGAATGATAAATAGTCTGTTTACTTTCTAGGTACACACAACTCAATGCCCTTGGCCTTCATGGATTGACTTACCCAGCGTTGACATTAGCTGTGAACAAAGGTTCATCTGAGGAATCTGAATCTGTAAACACAATACCACAGCTCAATGTTAAACTCACCAGCGATTCTTACCAGAGGTTCCACAAGCAACAAGTTACCAGTTATTGTACGAAAACAGTCATTCGGTGACCCCCAGTAAATGCCACCCGATATTTTCCTAATCTTCTCAATGCTGTTTAGCTTTTGTTTAGGCAATAGTTGAATAAATATTTCAACGCCTCAGTCTTAAAAACTTGAATGGATCCAGCATCCACGGTGTTTGGGAGGGGGAGGGGAGGGGGAGAAGAGAGTTTCAGATTTCCACCACCCTTTGGGTGAAAATAAGGAGCTTTCTGTCATGTTGAGCAATCTGAATTCTTACCTATCTCAATAGAGACAACGGCAGCATCTACTTTCTGCCTCTTGGTTCTGGGGGAAAGACTTCTCACAGATTCAGTCACAGGTGGGTCGGTGCTGATGATTTTCTATATGAGAAAACGCAAAACGTTAGACAGCTCAGCTCCATTCTAACCCGGCAGTCTAAGGGTCTCAACTTAAGACTCCTGCGCTTGCAAAAAAGGCACACTTCCAGGTTCCCATTTCTAGGCTGGGTCAGGTTCACAATACATCTGCGATACGAGTGGACCAGTCTTAATCGATGGCACATGATAATAACAGGGCTGGCTTGCATTTTGAATCAGTTTAACTGTTAAAAATTTCCTTGAAAGTAATTAATAGTGGGTAAAGTTACTAAGTAAAGATATCCATCCTTGGTAGCCCCACATGCCACACAGATCAGAAGGTTGTAGAATTGAATCTGCACTGAATTACCTGTTCTCTTTCCACTCAGTTTACACCCCGTAAGTAGGGCTAAAGTAAGGGTAAGGGTAGAGGGAGAAAAAAAAAGAGAAAAGAAAATGGAAACTTATCAAATGGCAGCAAGTTGTTGTACCAAAGTGCGATTGTTGTCGCCTCCACTAGCGACAACTTTCGGAGGTGTGCTTGTGCTCTGGGAGTTACTGTCTTCCAGCCACAGCTGCTGATAAGTGCTGATGTTCTCTGTCTCCTTCGTGAAGGTGTTGCTGATGGAGACTATTCAACGAGAGGGCAGAGGTTATCATTATCACGGCAACCGACACTGGATTTCATTGCGCTTGTTGTTCCGACATACGTTCGGAGCGAGGTTAACGGACGCTTACATTCGAAACCGGTGTCGAGTTCAAAGGCGTGGATTGTTTTCATGAGGCCCTCGGTGAGCTGCTTAAACCGGGTGCTTTCCCGCAGACTTCTGAAATCACAAATGGGACGAGCGAAGCCGTTTTACAACAACAAAATTACATTTATAGAGAGAGCCTTTCACGTCGGGATTTAGACCACAGGTTAGGTTTAGATGGAGTGATGGAAGCTGTGAAACTCAATCTTTAAGTAGGGGAGAAATCTAGAATATTTATTAGCAGACAGATTTCCACAAACAACAAATTACAGCTGTATAAGCGTCTTTTATATCAGGAAGACAGCCCAAAGTACTGACACAAGTAGATCTTACGTTGAGTGGAATATTCATAGTTCAGTCTCAAAGATTTTAAAGTCACATTGAAATTTGGGCTGTGAATAAAAGAAACTGAGATGCATTCACCAAACACTAGCTTACCTCTTGGTGATATTGTTATTGCACAATGGACACTGCGTAGAATTGTTCCTTTTCTTAAAAAGTTTCAGTATACAAAACCTAGAATCAGAAATAAAGAAAGTTGGAATTTTTTTTGTTTAAAAAAAAGTAAAATCTGCCGCAGAATAATAATGTCAAAAGTGGTTCTTGAGCAACAGAATTCTGTCTTAAGTCTAACTGAACGGCCACATTTCAAACACGCTTTTGGAAATGCAATAACAACAAATTACATTATGTGTAGTGCTTTCACGTTGGGGGGATATCCCAAGTGCAATCTAAGCATGGTGCTTACCGACAAAATTGGTGATCGCATTTTGTTGAAACTGGGTCTTTCATCAAATCCAAACTGAAATGGAAATAGATTAAATTAAATAATTCATAAAAGAAGTGCATGCATAATGCATCACACCAATTTGTACCGTCATGAAACATTTAGAAATTCACTAAGTAAATGCCAACTTTGACGTCTCTCTTTTCAAACTAAAGTGACTAAAATTCAGGGCCCAACTCACTCAGGCTGCAATGTCAGTAAAAATTCATCTAGTTGTGGGGAAATCCAGAGATGACATTTACTCAAGGTGGAAAGCTAACTCAGGTACAGAGATATAAAAATATATAGACAGAGAGAGAGGACATTCAAAACACACCCAACATCCACACAGTCTGTCCCAATTAACGCAGATATCTTTTTAATTAGTAATCATACTCTATATAAGATAACATCTCAAGAGCTTAGGCAATTCGAGCAGCGCATTAAAAAAAAACACTGTGCGTAATCGGCTGCCGCGTTTCGCCCGCAAATATACAGTCAATTCACTTTACAGTATAGTCTGTGAAGCGCTTTAAGAGGTCGATGAGATGTGAAAAGCCGCTGCGTCAAACACCAGGATCATTGTTATTAAAACACCCCACTCACCATATCGGACATTCCAAATTCTTCAACATTAAGGACAGCACCTCGTGCACCCGTTCAATTTCAGTCTTGCCCGAAGACATTTCGAATCAGGTTCCGATACCTTCTGCAGATATATAAAAAAAAGGAATGAATGGGCGGGTTTAACGCTGTCTGTCGATCACAAAGGGATCAGTTTTACAACAACAACTTGTATTTATATAACGCCCTTTATGCGGGGTGGAAGAGGCCAAGAAGCTTCCAAGAACGCCTGACCCTATTAAAGAGGATAATAGTAATAATCCTTGAATTTCATGATGGAGCACATTAACACGGGGCAATGGGGAGAGAGAGGGATGGAGGGGGGTGGGGGGGGAATGGGATTGATTTGCGTTTCGCCCACAAATATATATACAGTGGACATTATATATTACAGTATATTCTGTGAAGCACTTTGAGACACAGTCTAGAGGACGTGAAAAGCCGCGATATCAAATGCCAGGATTATTATTATTAATCTCTAGCCTTCCCAAAGGTTTTTAAATCCATGTACATTTCGAAAGTCATTATTATTATAATTTATTATTACAGAGAAATATATATATTTCTCTCTTGGTGGTGGGCCTGCGGTCAAAGAGTGGGGGGGGGGGGGGGCTGAGGGAGGGGCTCTCTCATTGGCTCATTAACGTTGTAACTCAGTGGTTAGAGCTCTCTCGCCCGGGCAGGTTCGATTCCCGACAGGTCAGGTCAGGGCGAAACCTCGGGCAAGTTTCCTTACTGCGCACACACACGCGCACACACACACACACACACATATAATCCTACACGACAAACAAAACAATAATAAATTGGTCATTTTCAACCCACGGCTGTTTGTGTGTGTGTGTGCGGGGGGGGGGGGGGGGGGGGGGGGGGAAACCCGTTGCTGTGCGCAATCGGCTGCCGGGTTTCGCCCACAAACATATACAGTCGATTCACTTTACAGTGTATATTCTGTGAAGCGCTTTCCTCTAGAACACGTGAAAACGCCGCTGTATCCCAACGATATATATATATGATTATTATATTTGTGGGAGAAATCTAAAATGCTGATCAAATATTATTAATTATGAATTATTAATCTCACACAGCCCCCCCCCTCCCCCTGAGCCGAGGGCGGTTGAGAGGCAGCCCTGACATTACCTGACAGACCAAAGGACAATTCTCCTCAACTGCTCACCACCACCGCCATCTTTTTGCTTTTCCCGCTCTTCTCGCCTGGGTCACATGACGCTCCAGTCACGTGCTTGTCCCCCGCTCCTCGGAACCCGCTGATTGGTCATCACCGCCCCCCCCAACACCTCTCTTTCCTCGGAGTCCGCCGATTGGTCACCTCCGCCCTGCCACTCGGAGCCCGCTGATTGGTTATCCCCCCCCCCCACCTCAGAGCCCGCTGATTGGTCATCTCCGCACCCCCCTCGGAGCCCGCTGATTGGTGGATAGTGGCCATTGCTTTTGCAGTAAGGAAAATACATTGGCTTTATGCCGTACGGTGACGTGCGTCCCATTTTTTTTGTTTTGCCGTACAGTTGCTTGGCAATCATAATAATATAATCATATAATAATCCTTCCATTTGATACGGCGGCTTTTCACATCTTCTAGACTGTGTCTCAAAGCGCTTCGCAGAATATACTGTAAAGTGACTGTATATATATTTGTGGGTGAAACGTGGCAGCCGATTGCGCACAGCAGCGTGTGTGTCTGTCCCCCCCTCCACACACACACACACAGCCGTGGGTTGAATTGACCAATTTATTATTGGTGGGGGTTTTTTGGAGGGATTATCATCAGGCGTGTGTGGAGTAGGGAAACTTAGTGTTTCGCCCTGACCCGCCTGGATTCGAACCCAGCTTGCAACACGAGTGCTCTAACCACTGAGCTGCAAGCTGCAGGACTCCCACTACAAATGTTTTGCCGTACGTACAGTGATGTATTGCCCCACTCCTCTGTTGTACAGTGGCTTGGCAATAGAGATGCTTTGCCGCACACTGATCAAACTCCCCAAAAGAACAGGACTGTATTTGTTTTGTTTCTGCAATAGCAAATATCTCATAACCTTTATGGGTGTCTTATGTACAGTATTTTAAAATGCTGTAATTTACGCCAGATGAATATCAATTTTCAAAGGGGTTCCCCACTGGCAAAAGCTAAACATCAAGTAAGAAATTTATAGATTTCTTTCAAAGTAAATTTCCACTGCTCTGTGTGAAAGAATGTTACACAACAGCTGTTTCACAGCTGCGCTCAATCCTGCCAACAGATCTGAATCTCATTTATATATATTATGAAACACAGCACCTTCTGTTGGGTCGTGTTGTCCTGGTCTCGAAGCATTGAAAATAGGTGACAGTCACACTGACAATCAGTAACAGTCACACCAACAACAACAAAATGACACTTGTATAGCGCCTTTCAGGTCAGGAGGACATCCCAAGGTGCTGGACAGTCACTGTGTCAGACCCAAGCTGGGGACAGGAGGCGGGGGGGTGGGGGGGAGATAGGGAAGTGGGGGAATTAGGAGTTGCTGATGGGAGTTCCCATCGAAGAGTAAGGTCACGGATGTAGGGTGGGGGGGGGGGGGGGGGGTGCGAGGTTGTGGAGGGCTTTAAATGTGAGGACCAGGATCTTGAATTGGATCCTCTGGACGACAGGGAGCCAATGGAGTCGGGTGAGGATGGGTCACAGAGTTTTGAATGGTCCACAGAGTTCTGGATCTGGAGGTGAGGAGTTGGGAAGGCTGACCAGGAGGGCGTTCGCATAGTTCGAGCCTGGATGTATATGAAGGCGCGAGTGAATGAGGGTTTCAGTGGCTTTGGAGGGGGTGGTAGGGGGGGGGAGGTGAGTTTGTGGCGGAGTCGGGCAATGTTACGGAGGCGAGGGAAGGCAGAGCGAGTCACGGCACAAAATCGGTCATTTTGACCAACAACGAGAACAAAAACTTCGATTTACATAGCGCCCTCCACACCATGACTGTGTGTGTGTGTGTGTGTGGGGGGGGGGGGGGGGGAGGGGAGGGGGGGAACACTGCTGTGCGCAATCGGCTGCCGCGTTTCGCTCACAAGTACATATACTGTGCAGTCAATTCACAATTCACGGTCTATTTATTCTGTGAAGCGCTTTGAGACGTCGCTAGACCGAATGCAAGGATTATGATTATTATTATTATTGTTATGATGATTGACACTGACAGGGATACAATGTATCAACGTCAGTCACTGCGTCACAATGACGACGCGAACACAGTGTATCAAATGTGAGTCACGGGACCCCGCCCTCCCCCCGATGCCCTCCTCCTCCTCCTGACGCCCTTCTCCCCCTCCTCACCCATCCACACAGAGCGAGTGGGGGGGGGGGAAGAGGGGGCGATCACGTGATCACAGCGACTGGCGGTGACGTAGCAGCGGAGTGGGGGGAGGGCGGCTCGCGGGGGTTGCTGGGAGGGGCGGTGACGTGTGCAGTGTCAACACAGAGAGAGGAGAGAGACCCAGACACACACACTCCCCCCCCCCCCCCCACCCCACCCCCGGGGGGCAAGCATGGAGCCCCACATCAGGCTGAGTGTCACCCACGGAGCCCAGACCCTGAGCTTTGTGGTGTCGGACGCGGAGAGGATCACTGGGCGGACCTGGAGGCCATGGTCAGTGGGGGAGGGGGGACCCGGGCACACTCACACGCCAGGCCCAGGCTTCTGTCTCTCCTAGGCCCCTCTCTCTCTCTCTCTCTCTCTCTCTCTCTCTCTCTAACTAACCTCTCTTGTCTGTCACTCACTGTCTCTCACTCACTCGTGAACTCACTCACTCACTCACTCGTGAACTCACTCACTCACTCACTATCACTCCTCTCACTGCCTCTCCCTCCCTCGTAAACCCTGGCCTCACTCACTCACTCACTCCCCCCCCACCTCCCCCCCCTCTCATTCCCTCTCAAACACAGACTGTATCTGTATCTGACCGTGTCTTTCCCGTCTCAATAACCTTACACATCAAATCAACAACAAAACAACGTTTAACTACATTGCCCACAACACACACACAGTCAGTCCACTGTACGGTGTATCCTGGGAAGCGCTTTGAGGCGTCTTGAGGATGTGGCAAGGGGCAGTGTCAATTGCCAGTGATATATTAATATTAATAATATTACTATTATCGTCAAATCTTAAATCTTAACTCCCCGCGCTCGCCTCTGTGTTACCCAGTGGTAAGTGGACGGCTTTTCCGTGGGTGGGTGGGAGGGGTGGGGGGGGGGCAATAATAATAATAATAATCTCTCCCTTTAAAAATAACGATAATAATAAGAAGAATAATTTGGTCGTTCAGTTCGTGGCTGTTTGTGGGGACGCTGCTGTGCGCAGTTGGCTGCTGTTGTTCACCCATAAAATAAGAGGATAGTTATTATAGTAGCCCCCCCCCACCCCCCCCCCCCCCCCCCCCTCTCGCCTGGGACGCTACGCTTTGTGAGGCGTAAGTGACAAACGCAAATTGTTTTTGCTTTACCTGCCGTTTCCTCTGTCACCTCCCCCCCCCCCTCCTCCCCTCCCTGGCCTGCCTTCAAGACCCTCCTCTTTGACGGTCCCATCGGTCATCCCAAATACCATCCCATTCCTTCCCTTCCTCCCTCCCCGTCCCTGACCTCAGCTCGGGTCCGACACAGTGTCTTGTACAGGCTCTGTCTGTACAAGGGTCATTTTGTCGCTGTTGTTGTTGTTGTGACTCCTTGAAACTCAGCTGTGTCGCACAAGCTCTGGGGGGTGTGGGGGTGGGGTGGGGAAGTCGAAAATCTGGATGGAAGGAGAGGATTGAAGAATCGGTCGTTGTCGTGTCTCGTTTGCTTTCCGGGCGAGCGGAACGGCTCGCGCCCGGCTGCAGACACTCGGTCACGGCCGACGCGTTGACTCACCTCAAAAATTTGGCCTCCGTTTCGCAGGCAAATGTTTGGGTCTTGAACCCGGCTTTCTGCCTGAGAGATTCCTCCACCCTTTGTATATTTTTTGTTTGGAGAAGCGAATTGCTTGATCCGCATGCGAGGGCGGGTGGGGGAGGTGGGTGGTGTGTGTGTGTGTGTGCGCGTGTGTGCGTGTGTTAAAACCTCTGGATGCAAATGATGGTGGAGTGCGGAGTTGGTGACGGCTGCTCGGGATGTGCGTTTGGGGGAGACTCTCTGCGGTTCCTGAATGCCGGCAGAGAGAGGTTTGGAAGCTGTTGGCGTTTTTTTTTCCCCTGCCCGTCGGGCTGGGCCTGTGTCAAAAAAAAATAACTAAAAAATATATATATATTCCTTTACAACCATCGAGACTTATACAACCATCCGCACCTTCGAGGGTGAGAGGTTGAGAGATGTTTGTTTGGCGGGTCAGCGTCAGGGGATTAATGAGGGACAACGGGGGAGAGAGCGGGGAAATGGGTACGCAAGTGATTGAGTTCAGCCGTGATCTGGTTTAGATGCCGGAACAGGCTGGAAGGGCTGAATGGCCTCCCCTGTTCTGTGACAGACAGACAAGACAGACAGACAGACAAGACAAGACAAGACAGACAAGGCAGACAGACAGACAAGACAGACAGACAGACAAGACAGACAAGACAAGACAGACAAGGCAGACAGACAGACAAGACAGACAGACAGACAGACAGACAGACAAGACAAGACAGACAGATTGACCGACAATGGTTCTGAGCAAGCGATTGGAGGCCGATGCTCCCAATTTACTGATTCCCCACCCCATGCGCTTTCTGACGAAGAAACTAAGGGATTGAGCGAAGGCGGAAGGTGGGGAGTGTTGATTCACTTGATGTACGAACCCCGAAGGTTTATGGTTTCACCCCCCGGTGTTCTGCCGAGCGTACGGTTAGGTTCTGCTCGCGCGTCTCGCTGAAGGTGCAACAAGTTCAGACACTATTAGCACAGAAAGAGAAACTTTTTTTTCTTCTGCGTCCACCAGCGAGTGGGGTGGGGGGGGGGTGGGGAGGGGTTGCGTGGTGGGAAGGGCTGGTGGGGGGGTGGGGGGAAAGTGGGGGGGGTGGGGGGTGGGGAGGGGTGTCGGAATATATCAACATGAAAAATGTACCATAAGTCCTCCTGGGTTTGATTGGCGCGCAGAACACGTTTGGGAGAGTTTCCTTACTTCCGCACACGCACACACACACACACACACCACACACACACACACACTCTGTTTTACCTAGCTGTAAGCTGTTCTATCGATCGCCTTTTCCACAGATAATAACGGCCTCCCTCTCTTTTAAACACATAATTTGGTCACTCAATCCACCGACTGTGTTCGTGTGTGTGTGTGTGGGGGGGGGGGGGGGGGGGGAACGCTGCTGTGTGCAATTTGCTGCCACGTTTCTCCCACAAACCACAAAATATACAGTCAATTGACTTTACAGTATATTCCGTGGAGCGCTTTCGAAGTCATGGTGAGGCACAATATACCAAATGCCAGGATTACTATTATCATCACGATGACTTGCTATTCTTGCATTGAAGTAGAGAACTAACTCTGTACGTTGGGTCACCGGGCCGCTATTTGGGCTTCCCACATAAGTATTAGCTTTCCTGAAATGAATTGTTCATTATTCTCGTACAAAGTGAAAGAAACTGGAGATAACTGTGTGATGGTTGGTGCTACAAGGAAGCGAGGGGGGTGGGTGGGTGGGTGGGGGGTTGTGGGGAGTGTAGGGTCAGTGGAATCAAATGACTTTTGTCGCACATTTAGCTCACAGAAGTGGAATGCGAAACTATTCGAGAGATGTGACCAGCATTTCTCCAAAGTGAATTTCTTTCTCAAATCCTTTCGAGTTCAGGTCAACTTAATCTATTCAGACACGTGGAGTACATACAGTATTGTGTTTGCCTTTGCGTTGTCCAGATCCCTGGGCTCTTATTGTGCCCCCCCAGGCTGGACCCGTATTGAGATCCTTAAATTGCGTTCTGTAAAAGTCAAGCGGTATATACAACATGCACGTGACTGACCTCTTTATAGTTGCGTCAGAACTGAACTACACAAAGCTTTGTCAGGCCCTGGTTGTTTGGATTCCTTCCCTAATGCTTCAGGATTATCTGGTGGTTGACCTAATTGGCGGATAAATAGAGTTTCAGGACATTTTTTTTCTCCTTTCCTCCCCACACCCCACCCTCTCTCCCCTCCCTCTCCCCAGCCTTTTTTTTTCTTCGAGTTAAGGAAAAGTTGTGCGATCCCGTAATTTTAAACCAATCTTTTTTTCCTCGTCTTTAGCTCTTCTCTTACAGCGGCAATCACTGTTAGTCTATGTCCGTTCCCCCCACCTCACCCCCCGCCATCCTCCCCCACCCACCCCCCCACCCCTTCTCCCACCCTCCCCCTCCGCCCCACCATCCTCTCTCGGGGGCATGTGTTTAAAAGTAAAACAGGTTTGAGTAGCTGTAGAAAGCTCGAGGGATGAACCTGAGTCAATCTACACACATTTGTTTGTTAGATTGCAGTGGGGTGTATATTATTATAATAATAATATAATATCCTTGCATTTGATATAGCGGCTTTTCACATCTTATCGGCGTCTCAAAGAGTACACTGTAAAGGGAATCAACTATATTTTGTGGGCGAAACGTGGCAGCCAGTGCTGGGGGTGTGAGTGACCTTTTCCTAATCTATAAATGTCCGATAAGCAGGAATACGTCAAGTACTGAACATCCCCGAATTCGGGCTTGGGAGAGGACAAAACATTTGCAAACCTGTTGCGCAATATTTGCTCGTGGTGTTGCAAGATCGATGTTCCTGCGAGCGGACGACAGCTGAATTGTTTCCTGTCTGTGTGTCTGTCTGTGTGTCTGTCTGTGTGTGTGTCTGTGTGTCTGTCTGTCTAAAACGGGAGCTCTCTCGCTCGCTCGAACCCGTTGCCTGGTACTTGTACGCGCATACCATCTTGGGTTTTTCTCTCTGACCTTTTAACGAAAAAGCCGCTGTTTTGATGCGCCTGACTGGATGTTAAGAACGCGGTGTGGATTGCGGGTTCGGTTACTCTCGTCGAGAGGCGGCGAAGAGAAGCCAATGTCAGGCAAGGTGCCTGCGTTCGTATCACACGGAGACAGAGAGAGAGAGAGAGAGAGAGAGCAGGAAAGCTGAGTGAGGCAGTTCAGGCTGTGTCCTTGCATACCGTGTAAGCCGGTAAAGATTGGCTGATCAGATGCTGCCTGACTCAGTGGGAGCGATATGTCTGGTGTGTATAAAAAAATAAATTAAGAATAATCATCGCATTTGATACTGTCTCCCCCCCCCCCCCCCCGTGTAACATCTCCCAAATACGACAGCGTTGTTGTTGAGCGTAGTGACTGTGCGAGGGGCTAACGCCACTGCACCGGCCGCCCTCAAGGCAGGAGTTTGACGGGCAGGACTGCGCGTAATGTGTGCGCCCGTTTCCACCGAATCCGCGATGCCATTTTAGATAAAGGGCGGCTGAGATTCATTTATTTTTCTGGTGTTACCAGGTGCAAGTTTCCTTTGACTTGAGCAACTTGCAGCTGAAGTACATTGATGAGGACAATGAAGAGGTGAGTCTCAGCTCACCATTACATGCGAAGAGAGTGTCCTGTGAGTGTGTGTGTGTCTGTGAGTGTGTGTGTGTGTGTGTGTGTGTCTGTGTGTCTGTGAGTGTGTGTGTGAGTGTGTCATTTCTGTACTGAAATTTGTCTCGTTTATTTACAAGACTGCACTGTAACCCGATAATGAATTGTTCTTGCTAAGCCTTGACCAGGGAAGTTATGGATGTACATTTTCTAATTCGGGAGTGGGGGGTGGTGGTGGGGGGGAGGCAGCTTCTTAAATTTTGCAACCTGCGGATTCTTTATATGTATTCTTTCTACGAGGAAAATATTTCCTACGGTGCTGCACATTGTTTTATCTCAATGCCGGATGAATGATTCTTACTTTTCTGTTGCATTTCAGGTTTCTGTTAACAGCCAAGGTAAGTTTTTTTTTGGCCACTGTAACTTTGATTTGAATGTTCTGTGGACAGAAAGCTGGGAGTGCGTTTAAGTATTGGTTTAAAAGTTGAGCTGGACGGGGTAGGGAATACACCGAAGCTCTCACTTCTCTCTCTCTCTCTCTCTCTCTAAACCGCAGTAAAAAATAAACGTGATTCCTTGATTCCAAAGTGATTCCTTTGTGATCTCGCCTGTTAATTTCAGATTATGTTCTAGGCTTGGTCTGTGTTTGGTGCAAGCTGAAGTTCACCTTCTCTCTCTCTGTCTCCCTCCCATGTATGTGTACAATGTTTTCCTGCATTCTGTTTTAATGTGTTTTATGTGTTTTTTTTATACCCACACAGAGGAATATCAAGAAGCTTTGAAGGTAATAAACTCATCGCAAACAATTATGTAAAGCTGAAAGATGATGATTTATTTTTAAAAAATACTTACTTTATAACTCCAGTTCTCCCAATTGAACTCCCAGTACTGTTAAATACGCAGTCACTCCACTTTACAGTACATTCTGTGAAGCGCTTTGAGACGTCTCCACAAGGCACTGAATCAAACGAAGGATTATTATTTTATAATAATTATTATTATTATTATTCTCTTCTCATTAGAGAGCTGCTAAACAGGCAACCACATCCAGGTGAATGTTTATGGGGTCACACAGTCGAAGATAAGACCCGAAAGCCAGTGCGGGAAGAAAATGGGCGAGAACAGCGACTCGCAGAGAGAGTGTCTGAGTAAGAAGCCGAAAAAAAAGGAAATGGACCCCCATTTGCGGCTCGCGAAAACCTACGGCCAAGACTCGAAGGTTTCACAGGACTATAAGAGAACGGTACGAGGGAGCCTCCTGTAGCTCAGTGGTTAGAGCACTCACTCACTCACTCACTCGCTCGCTCGCTCGCTCGCTCGCTCGCTCGCTCGCCTTACAAACGTAAGATCTTGTGTTCGAATCCAGGCAGGTCAGGGCGAAACCTTGGGCAAGTTTCGTTACCACACACACACCACACACACACACAGAAGCACACGCGCGCCTAATAATAACACCTAAAAAAAAGCCACAATAATAAAATTGATCATTTTCAACCCACGGCTGTTTGTGGGGGGGGGGGGGATGCCGCTGTGTGAAATCGGCTGCCGTGTTTTTCCCACAAAAAAAATACAGTCGATTCACTTCACAGTCTCTCCTGTGAGACACAGTCTGGAAGATGTGAAAAGCGCTGTATCAAATGCCAGGATTGTTAATCTTATTACTAACTGGAGTTCCCAGTTTAGGTTGAACTGTTTAGGGCTGGGCTGGGCTGGGCTGGGCTGGGCTGGGCTGGGCTGGTTGGGTGGGTGGGTGGGTGTTGGCAGGGTTCCTGTGCTCAGATGTCAAAACAAGATCTTGGAAGGAGACCAGCTGGCGGAGGGTGGGGTGAAGGCAGACCTGCGGACCGTTGCCCAAAGGTGACTTTCTGTGCGACTCTAATCCTGCAGGTGCCTCCCAAAGATGCAGATCACAGCAAGGAGGACTGCCAACTCCCACCAGTGTGGTTTACAGGATACATGGAAGCTGTAAGTGTAGCTACGTGCGAGTGTGTGTGCGTGCGAGTGTGCGTATGCGTTTCTGTGTGTGTGTGGGTGCATACGTGTGTGTTCCTTGCAGAAGGAGTTTGGGGGAGAGACGTTATGTATTGTCTTGTCTGAGTCAGTAACTGCAAGGCAGTGGTTTGAGATCATCAACAAAGCAAATATAGAACCCCCCCCCCCCACATACACACACAGCACAGAAGGAGGCCATTCGGCCCATCGTGCCTGTGTTGGCTCTTTGAAAGAGCTGCCAACTAGCCCCACTTCCCCGCTCCTGCCCTATAACCCTCCAAACGTTTTTCCTTTTTAAATACCTATCCGATATCCCTTTACCCTTTTTAAACACCGATCCATTAGGGGGTGTGGGGTGGGGAGGGGGGGATCAGGAGAAAGTATTTACATGGAAAGGTGGAATCCAATGTAATTTTAAAGACGAGAGAAAGAGAGGGAGAGAAAAACAGAGAGAGAGAGAGAGAGAGAGAGACCTATCAGGAGACATTGGCTGTCTGACCTCCTTCACCGACTGCACAATTCTTTAGGGCTTCAGCGCGTGTCTGAACTACAGGCTACACCTCGCTGACCATTGCTTCGCTCAACGTTGTTTCGTTATAACACGGCTGATACAAAGGGGGGGACCATATATTCATTCGCCAGCGGGTAGCGTAGCCGTACACAGACGGGTTCGCTTCACGTCGTTGCGCTTTAAAGGTCGCGCTTTTTTTTTTGCGCCAAAGCTAACGCCTCGCCAAAGTCGTCCGGACGCGTGAGCGAGGACTGAGTGTGTTCTCGTTCGTTTCAGTTCAAGGAGAAGCTGGTGAGTGAAACCGTCGACCGCATCTGCCAGAAAATCTTTGGGAGCGTGAACGTTGAGCGATGGGTGCGTGAGGTGTCCAACGCCTCGGAGGCAGCTCCTCTCCACACTCCCCCAGGGCAACCGACCACCGACTATGATTGGCATCTGCCCTGCAGCCATTGCCAGGCCTGTATCATTGGTGTCCGGTACCAGTGCAGGTAATTCACGCTCGCTCACGCACGCACGCACTCCCTGACACACTCACTCACTGGCACACTCACTGTACACTCACTCACTGACACACTCACTCCCTGGCACACTCACTCACTGGCACACTCACTCACTGGCACACTCACTCACTGACACTCACTCCCTGACACACTCACTCACTGGCACACTCATTCACGCGCACTTTAAGCTGTACTAAAATCCTCAATGCATGGCTAATTCAGTACACGTTCTTAATTTTATCTCGAATGATTATTATAATAAGAATAATAACAATAATCCTTGCGTTTTGACGTAGCGCTTTTTCACGTCTTCTGGACGTCTCAAAAAGCACTTCACAGAAAGTACTGTAAAGTGAGTTGACTGTGTATTTGTTGGCGATTATAGTCACAGAAAAACGTTCACGAAAGCAGCAGTTCAAAGGTTTGCGAAGGTATTTAAAGATGTGATCTTTCACCCCCCCCCCCCCACCCACCACTCCTCCCCACCACCGTCTAATAATTCTTTTGATTAGTATTTTATTTTCACAGTATATATATATTTTTCTCCCCCCCCCCCCCCCCCCCGAACCCTCTTGTGTTGAACGCAGCCTGTGTGCGGATTACTCGGTGTGTGAAGCCTGCGAGGCTGGCGATCGTGGTCACAGCCCCAAGCCACAGTCTGCTGAAGCTGCGGAGGCCGTGCGTGCCCAGCGGTGAGCCCTCGCCCCGCCTCGCGTCGGCCTGGCTCGGCCCAGCGCCGCGGAGCAAGCACGGTAATTACCACGTCGATAACAAGAACACAACAATAACAATCCTTGCGTTGGATATCGCGGCTTTCTCACATCTTCCAGACTGTGTCTCAAAGCGCTTCATGGAATATAACTGTGAAGTGAATCGAATGTGTATATTTTGTGGGTGAAACGCAGACAGCTGATTGCGCACAACAGCGTTTCCCCCCCCCCCCACAATAAATTTAAATGATCAATGATCAAAGCTTTTATTATTTGGACGGTAAGGAAACTTGCCCGAGGTTTCGCCCCGACCTGCGAACGCCAGTCTCACGCTTGCAAGGCCAGTGTTGTAAGGACTACAGGACTCCTCTATACTTCCCCGTTACATAAAGATACACACGCCAGCGCATGTCAGAGAGTTATAGTAATAATAATAGCTCTTAAGCACAAGGAATGCAGTACCCAGCAAGCAATTGATGAGTTCAATAGGAGAGAAGGAAAAATGGCTGGGATTGTTATTTTGGGGGGAGATTTTACATCGGAAAGAATCTGCTCTAGTCAGATCCTGCCTCGCTCCCACGAGACCCTCCTCTCCCCTCAAGACCCTTCTCTCCGCCTGTCCCCTACTCTCCCCTGCCCTCCTACCCCACTCTGGATCCCAACCCCCCCCCCCCCCCCACCTCCTCACCAGCTCAGGCGGAAATCCCTGTCAGTTCAGCTGGTTCAAACGCTGTAAAAAGCCCCCCCCCCCCTTTCCCCCCACCCCACACACACACATACATCTCATACATCTCCACCATCTTGTCAGGTTGCAGAAGCAAATGGAGAAACCTTTCTGAAGGCCGAGAAGCAGAGACTGCGGACCGAGAAGCGGCAGCGTAAGGCCGAGTTCAAGGAGATCAAGAAACAACTGAAGTTGCAGAAGAAAAGCCCCCCGTGGAACAGGGCTGCGTGTTGTGGAGCAGCTGAGCGAGCAGATCCCACCCCCTAAAGGCTTCCAGACACCAGCTCCAGTGTAAGCGATAGTACTCCCCCCCCCCCCCCCCCCCCCCCCAAAATAATACATTGGTCATTTCAACCCATGGCTGTTTGCAGGGTTTCACCCGCAAAATATACCCGCAAAATATACACATCAATTCACTTTAGAGCATATTCTGTGAAGAGCTTTGAGACACAGAGGATTAAGACACTTTAAGGCACTGGAAGGATTAGCAAATGCAAGGATTATTATTAGGATTAAGACTGTGCGCGTTTCAGTCTTTGATTTTGAGAACCAGCGTGGGGTGCGTGGATGGGTGCATGGGTGGGTGGGTGGGAGGGAGGGAGGGGGGGAGGGGGGGAGAGAACTCTCACAAGTTTGCTGGCCGTTTGTTAAATATAAAGCAGGCGACAGTGTCAGTGACGGGTGTTTGTGACGGTGTTTGTCAGGCCTGTGTCCACGTGGAACGCCGAGTGCGTGGGTGAGAATGTCCTGGATGGAACGCACGTCCGGCCCGGCGTCCGGTTCACCAAACACTGGAGGATGAAGAACACTGGCAAACTCAACTGGACCCAGGAAACAAAGGTGACCGAGTCAATGATCCTCATAATAATAATAATAATCCTCGCAATTTGACACGGCGACGTCTCAAAGCGCTTCATTGTGGGAGCTCCTGTGAGACAGCGGTTAGAGCACTTGTCTTGCAAGCTGGGGAGACCTGTGTTCGAATCCAGGCAGGTCAGCGCCAAACCTTGGGCAAGTTTCCTTACTCCACACACACATACACACACACACACACACACACACACACACACACGCGCCTGATAATAATCCCTCCAAAAAAAAACCCCCAACAATAATAAAATTGGTCATTTGAATCCACGGCTGTTTGTTTGTGGGGGGGTTGGGGGGGGGGGGGGGGGGAGACGCTGCTGTGCGCAATCGGCCGCCGCGATTCGCCCTCAAATATATACACAGTCGATTCACTTTACAGCGTATTCTGTGAAGCGCTTTGGGACGTCGATAAGATGTGAAAAGCCGTGATATCAAATGGAAGGATTATACTGTAAAGTGAATCGACTGTACATCACGGGGTAGTGGGTGGGGGGTGGGGGGGGGGGGGGGGCGGGGTGTGGGGAGGAATGGGGCGGGGGGTGGGGGGGGGGGGGTAGAACAAAAAAAAAGCAATGCTGACGGGACTGTTGGTTTCAGCTCCAGTTGATGTGGGGGAACCTGCCAGTGGCCCAGTCGGTGGCGGAGGTCCCCGTGCCGGCCCTCCCCCCGGGGCAGGTGGGGGCGGTGTCGGTGCCGTTTGCCGCCCCCGGCTCCGAGGGCAGCTACTCCTCCCACTGGCGCCTGGCGCAGGCGGGGAGGCCGTTCGGGCCTCGCGTGTGGTGCACGGTGAACACCGACCCCCCGGCTCTCGGCGACGGCAACGGCAACGGCAACGCCCGCGCCCCAGCCCACCGCGGCGACCAGGCTCGAACCGCCACCCCCTCGCCTCACCGGGACCAGGCAAGTCAAGCCGATCGAGCAAAAACCCCCCCCCCCCAAAAAAAAACACACACACACAAATAAATAAATGCTTTTCCGCTAACGTTTACTCTTCAAGGCGCTCTCGGCCGTGGAGCCCGTTCGCACCTTCGCTCGATTCAGATTGAAGCACAATCGGGGAGTTTGCAAAATGACAATAATCACCGTAATAGGGTTTCGCCCGACAAAGGACACGCGGTCGATTCACTTTGCGCGTATGTTCTGTGGAAGCGCTTTGGAGACGCAGCCTTCGAAGACGTGAAAAAGGCGCGATGTCAAACGCAAAGGATTAGGATTTATCGTAAGAGTAATCACCCTTGCGTTTGACACGGCACCTTGTCGAGCTGTGGAGACGTCTCGGAGCGCGATCGCAGGATGTACTGGGCAGTGAACGGGACTGTATATATTTTGTGGGCGAAACGCAGGCAGCCAATTGCGTCCCCCCCCCCCCCTCCAGGAAGCACGGACTTTGCAGAGTAACCTTATTGACTAACGATCCCGAGGTCCGCGCCTGTCTAGAATTGGGAAGGAGCGAGGGAGGAGGGTTGTGAGTTGGGGTGGGGGGGGTGGGGGGGGGAGACAGGGAGGGTGGGGGAGTCGGCGAGGCTGGGGGCAAAGGCAGAGATTTCCTGTTGGTGATGGTTTTGATGCCGATCGGATTCCCCTTTAGGAGAGGGTCCCATCGGGGGAAGGAGTCGGGGTCCGACAGGTCGCCCAGGAGCCCGAGGAACCCGAGAACCCAGAGACAGAGACCCCGGCCTCCCCCAGGCGCCAGGACAACTATGATCGCACGGCAGACTTCTACACCATGTTGCCTTCTGTGGATCTGCTGACCGCACAGGTGTGTGTTTGAGTCTGAGTGAGTGTGTGTGCTTATGAGTGTCTATGTGTGAGTGTGTGTGCGTATGAGTGTGTGTGCGTATGAGTGTTTATGCATGAGTGTGTGAGTGTGTGTGCGTATGAGTGTCTATTCATGAGTGTGTGTGCGTGGGTTTGTGTGCATGCGAGTGTCTATTTTTGCATCAGAAATGATTATAAATTTTGCCTTGAGATATTTTGAATGTGCTTACATTTTACCTCCCTCCCTCCCTCCCTCCCTCCCTCCCTCCCTCCCTCCCTCCCTCCCTCCCTCCCTCCCTCCCTCCCTCCCTCCCTCCCTCCCTCCCTCCCTCCCTCCCTCCCTCCCTCCCTCCCTCCCTCCCTCCCTCCCTCCCTCCCTCCCTCCCTCCCTCCCTCCCTCCCTCCCTCCCTCCCTCCCTCCCTCCCTCCCTCCCTCCCTCCCTCCCTCCCTCCCTCCCTCCCTCCCATGGTTTCAGGATTTACTCTCCTTTGAATTACTGGATATCAATATCGTGCAGGAGGTGGAAAGAGTGCCACACAACACTCCAGTCGGTAAATAAGATGTCGTTTGTTTCACGGGGACCGGTTTCTTTAGACATAGGAGGCCTTTCACGTCCTCCCAGAACGGAAACACAGTGACTCGGGGAGATCAGATGACATGGTCCAAACCAAGTTACCTTTAGAATGCGCCGAGCAGAATCTGGAATCTGTGTATGAAATGCTACCCGTGCGTAGGCTTGCGTGAGAATGTCTGTAACTTGAGGTACTTTCGGAGTGATCGCAGTGAGTGAGGGATGGTGGGGGGGCGGGTAGTGGGGTTGCCTATGGGTCCATCGAAGAGGAGAGTCTTGAAGGAGGCCAGGGATGGAGGGGGGGAGGCGGAGGGACGTGCGGGATGGAGTTCTGGAGGTTTGCTGGGGTTGGGGGTTGGGGGGGGGGGGGGGGGGGGGCAGAGGGGCTAGAGGCTCGCAGTGAGTTATCGAGCTCTTCTCGAGCTCTTCATCTTGTGTCCGCAGTCCTGTGGTATATAATTAATATATATTTTTCGCTTCATTCCCTAAGACATGACGCCGTGTATGTCACCGTTGCCCTACGATGGGCCGCTGATTGACAGGCCGGGACTGGGGCAGATCGAGGAGGAAACTGAGGCGTATTTTAAACCCAGGCTTGGTAAGGACAATATTTATTCCCTGCTCGCCCGCCCCCCCCCACCCCCACCCCACGTTCGCTCTAGTGTTATCCTCTTCACTGACGGGGAAATCACCTGTGAGTGTGGAGCTCCTGTAGCTCAGTGATTAGAGCACTCACTCACTCGCTCGCTCGCTCGCCTTACAAGCATGAGAGAAACCTGTGTTTCGAATCCAGGCAGGTCAGGTCAGGGCAAAACCTAAGGCAAGCTTTCTTACTCCACACACACACGCCTAATAATAATTAGTCTAAAAAACCCCACAATAAGAAAAATTGGTCATTTCAATCCCAAACTGTTTATGGGGACGCTGCTGTGCGCAATCGGCTGCCTCGTTTCGCCCACAAATATACTCAGTCAATTCACTTTACAGTATATTCTGTGAAGCGCTTTGAGACGTCGATAAGTTGTGAAAAGCCGCTGTATTAAAAATTCAAGGATTATAACAGCCTCCCCCCCGACCCCCCCCCACCCACAAAATACAGTCACCGCGCTTCACGTGCAGTGAAGCTTCAGGACGTCCCGAAAGACGAACAAGACGCTGTATGAAGTGCGGGGATTATTATTATTATTATTATTATTATTGTTGTTGTTATAACCCCGAATTCTCCTGTTCTCTGGGCCTCTCAGAGGTGACGGGGAGTGGGGAGGCGAGCGAGCGCCCGCCTGCGGAGGAGGGGGAGGAGGACATCAGCGGGACACAGTTTGTCTGCGAGACGGTCATCCGCTCGCTCACCCTGGACGAGGCCCCCGACTTGTTGCTGCGCCGCAGAGAGAAACCAGAGTCACTGCCGGGTGAGAGCTTGGGGTGGGGGGGGGCGGGGGGGGGGGGGGGGGGGGAGGTGGTACGGGGTGTGTCTGGAGCGTGTGGGAATGTGCGGCGGAAATCTTCTCCTCTCCCCCCTCCCCCCATCCCCTCTCCCCCCCCACTCCCAACCCACCCCCCTCTCTCTCTCTCTCTCTCTCTCCCCCTCTTCCCCCATCCCACCCCTTCTCCTGGAAGATGTCATAAGGCGCTGTATGCCGTGCGAGGATTACGAATAATATTGTTATGATATGTGGAGACGTGTGCGATCTCGTCACTTCCCAGCCGTTAATCCCATCTTCCCGTGCGTACAGCGTCCTCGCTGGAAGCCTCCGACAGCGAGCCCATTAAAGGGGAGGCTCTTCCCGACAAAGCCCACCCAAGGCCCGGCTCAGTCCGTGGGCAGAACAGATCCACCCCGGGAGGAGACAGGGCAGCCGGCAACCGGTAATAATGATAGTAACGTAATAATAATATTAATAGAATCAGCCTTGCATTTGATGTAGCGCTTTTCGCATCGCGTGTGGGAGGTCCTGTAGCTCAGTGGTTACAAGGGGGAGAGCTGTACGCTCGAATCCAGGCAGGTCAGGGCGAAACCTCGGGCATGTTCTCCCTACCACGCACACACACACACGCCTGATAATAATCCGTTCAAAAGCAATCCCAATGATAAATCGGTCACTTCAACCCACGGCTGTGTGTGTGTGTGTGGGGACGCTGCTGTGAGCAATTGGCTGTCGCGATTCGCCCACAAATATATACACAGTCGATTCACTTTACAGTATATTCTGTGAAGCGCTTTGAGACACAGGCTAGAAGACGTGAAAAGCTCTGTATCAAATGCCAGAATTATTATTATTATAAAGTCTTTCGTTAAACACCAGGGCTTTTATTTTTTAACGCATGTTAAATAACATTATTATTATTATTACAATACATTATTTGGTCAAGAAGAATATTATCATAATAGGCTTGCTTCAGTACTTCGCAGTTGCTTTTGCGAAAAGTGTGCCTCCACTCCCCAAAGCAGTCAGTTTCCACCTGTGTATCAGCGACGTAATAACGAGACAACGATGACCAAAGCGAGGTCTGACCTGTATTGTTATTATTATTATTATTATTTTCACCTGAAATGCGAATATTATAACAGATTATTTTGCCCGTGACAGAAGCGCCGGAGGCGGAGGCGGAGGCGGGCGTTGAGGACGAGGCCGCGCTCTCCGACCAGGAGAGCGAGGAAGACGCCCGGAGCCAGGGATCTTCCGACTGCTCCGAGGATTACATCATCATCCTGCCCGACTGCTTCGACACCACCCGCCCGCTGGGAGACTCCATGTACAGCTCGGCCCTGTCCCAGGCCGGGGAGGAGGGGGGAGCGGAGCCGGGCGCGGACTCCGAGAGCTGGGAGGTGGGGGAGCTGACGCACAGCCTCAGCGACATGCTGTGCGCGTCTCAGACGCTGGACACCGAGCCACTGACACCGCAGGTGGTGATGGTGCCAGGCTCCGCGCCCACGCCCCTCCGCCGGTGAGGACCACCTCTAACGTCGGGAGATCCCGTGTAGCTCGGGGGGGGGTTAGAGCGCACGCCTGGCGAGCGGGAGGCCAGGGTTCGATTCCCGGCTGGTCGGGTCGGGTCTGGTCGGGTCGGGTCGGGGGCCAAACTTCGGACACGTTTCCCTACGTAATTGCGCGATCGGCTGCCGCCTTTCAGCCCACAAATATACAGTCACTTCACTTAACAGTATACTCTGCGAAGCGCTTTGAGACACAGTCTAGAAGACGTGAAAAAGCCGCGATATCAAATGCCAGCGCGTGGGGGAAGTCTCGACGAGGTGATTGAGGCGCTGAGTTAACTAACGCGCGAGGTTTATTGTCAGGTCGTGAAGAGCGAGGGTCTGTTAAACGCCTCTCTCTTGTGTGTTTGTTTATCTTTTCGCCGGAAGAAATGGCTCGGTTCCACCTCAGCCTCAAGCCCGACCGGGAAACGGGAACTTCCCCCGCGGGGTCAGACTCCAGGGCGTCAGACACGCAGTGTGAGGGGCCACTGGGCGCCGGGAATAACGGACAGGACCACGACCCACACTCCAGGTACGTACTCATTCACTCACTCACTCACACTCACACACATACTCTCTCAGTCAGACACTCACTTACTCAGTCACTCACTCAGCGACTCGCTCAGTCACTCAGTCACTCAGTCACTCAGTCACTCAGTCACTCAGTCACTCAGTCACTCAGTCACTCAGTCACTCAGTCACTCAGTCAGTCACTCACTCACTCACTCACTCACTCACTCACTCACTCACTCACTCACTCACTCACTCACTCACTCACTCACTCACTCACTCACTCACTCACTCACTCACTCACTCACCCACTCACTCACTCACTCACTCACTCACTCATTCACTCATTCACTCATTCACTCTCACTCTCTCACTCACTCACACTCTCACCCATCCACCCACCCAGACTGTAACAGTTTGATGGTAAGATTAGCGTTGGGGGGGGGGGAGTGGCGGGAGGGGGGGGGTGGGTTAATACTGTCCTGTGTATCCCTGCTCCAACGTTTAACGTGTGATGTGAGTTGATAACCTCTCCTACAAACTGAATGAAAAAGCCTTGTGTTCTCTCCCCCCCCCCCCGCAGACACCCCAGTGGCCTGGCTGGGGGGCTGATGAAGGGAGCCCTGTCTGTGGCCGCCTGCGCCTACAAGGCTCTCTTTTCCGGGGAAACGACGATGACTCAGGTACGATCTTGTAGCTCAGTGGTTAGAGCCCCTCGCTCCCTCCCTCCCTCACTCACTCACTCACTCACTCGCTCGCCTTACAAGCGTGAGACCTGTGTTTCAAATCCAGGCAGGTCAGAGCGAAACCTTGGGCGAGTTTTTTAACTATACACATACACACCACACACACACACAGACACACACGCACACCTAATAATACTCCATACACCCCAAAAAACACAATAATTTCAATCCACAGCTGTGTGTGTGTGTGTGAGGGGGGGGGGGGGACGCTGCTGTGCGCAATTGGCTGCCGCATTTCACCCACAAATATATATACAGCCAATTCACTTGCGCTCTGAGACACAGTCTGGGACGTGATAAGCCGCCGTATCAAATGTAAGGATTATTATTATTTTCATTATTCTCATTAAAAACCGAGTGTTTAGACGCCAGTGATTGACGTTGAGGTTCCCTGTTCCCTCCCGCCCCTGTACCCCTCCTCTCCCCCCCCCCCCCCCCCCCCCTCCTCTCTGTGTGTCCTCAGAGCGAGGTGAGTGAGAGCCAGACAGCCTCCCTGATGGACGTGCTGTTTGAGATGGGTTTTTGTGACCGGCCTCTCAACATGCGGCTGCTGAAGAAACACGGCAACAACCTGATCGAGGTGGTGACTGAGCTGCTCAACATCAGCGACAACGAGTGGTACACTGACAGGCACTGAACTGCCCTCCCCACTACCCCTCCCTCTCTCTCTCTCTCTCTCTCTCCCCTAACCCACCCACCCCCTGTCTCACCCACCTCACCCGCCCAGTCGCCCATCCGTACTCAACCCACAGCCACTCACTCGCTCCCTCACCGGCAGGGAGGACAGAGGGGAGAGAGAGATGAGCGGGGGAGGGTGTTGTGTGTCAGACTCGCTCTTTCCTGCGACCGAATAATTTGCCGGTTCAGTTCCTGGCAGTACAGCGTCCAGCAGTAACGCAGAATCCCATCTCGATCCGACCTGGAGACACTGTCTCTCTCTCTCTCTCTCTCTCTCTCTCTCTCTCTGACCCCACGTTTTACTTTCATAGTCTTTTGTTCTTCTGGTTTTTTGATGTTGTGGTGATGGTTGTATAGGCTTGGTGTAAACTCAAAATATTAAATGTGGATTAACAAACTTTAGCAGTGGGTTCAAGGTGACGACAAGTCCTCTCCCTCCCCTCCCCTTCCCTCCCCTCCTCTCCCCTCCCCCTCCTCTCCCTCCCCGGATAGGACCCTCAAAAAAACTCTCTCTCTCTCTCTCTCTCTCTCGTCCGGTCGGTCGGTGAAAGCCATCGGTGATTGTGGATTCCCTGTAGCTCTGTGGTTAGAGCGCTCACCTTATAAAAGCGAGAGACCTGGGTTCGAATCTAGGGCAGGTCAGGGTGAAACCTGGGGGAAGTTTCCTTCCTCTCCCCCCCCCCCCCCCCACACACACACACACACACACACGCCTATTAACAATTACTCGAAAAACAATAATAAATTTGGTCGTTTCAACCCACAGCTGTGTGTGTGGGTGGGAACGCTGCTGTGCGCAATTGGCTGCCATATATTTCTCCAAATATATATACAGTCAATTCACTTTACAGTATATTCTATGAATGGATTTGAGACACAGTCTAGAGGACCTGAGAAATGCCAGGATTATAATTATAATATTATTATTATTATTCCCAATTCTCTCTTTAAGGAAAAAACCTCTGTACAGTTCGCTGAGAGAGCTGTGTGGTGCTGCTGCGGAGGGAGGGAGGGAGGGAGGGAGCGAGGGAGGGAGGGAGGGAGCGAGGGAGGGAGCGAGGGAGGGAGGGAGCGCTGGTGACGTTTGTGTTATGACTTGTACTAGGGCAGCCGTGTACTATCCCGAGTGAACCCCTGAAAGTGAGCGCAGTGTCTACACCCCCCACCCCCCACCCCCCTGCGCTGATCAGGAGGTCGATCAGGAGCCTCCGTCCTACCCTGGCCAGGGCTACCGGTTGTGAGCGTTTTATTTTTGTTTTTGAGAGAGCGAGAGAAACAGTCTCCTCCCCTCATCCTTTTAATTAAGTCTCCACTGATCAGCGGCCATTAGCGTGTGGTTCGCTTAGTGTTCGGGTGGGAAGGAGCGAGAGAAAGGGAGGGAGAGAGGGAGGGAGGGAGGGAGGGAGGGTCTCTCTGATCAGTCTGTGTCTCGAGTCCGCGCCAGGTTTCGACGACAGTGTGACGGGGTCTGCTCTGTCCAGCGAAAATACGTTTGCCCAACAAAAAAAAAACCTTTGATTGCAAAACGGATTTCAAGGTAGCGTTTTTGAAGTGGTAAATAGCGGATGTTCAGAGAGCGCGGTGAAGCTGTGTGTGTGTGTGTGTGTGTGCATGTGTGTGTGGGTGGGTGGATGTGTGTGGGTAGGCCTATATATGTGTGTGTGGGCGTATAGTCGAAAGAACTCTTAAAACCACAAAAGCTTTTTTTAAAAGAAAACCCACAGATGTATTTTTCTGATGGGGGGAGAGCGAGCGAGAGAGAGAGATCGAGAGAGAGATCGAGAGAGAGATCGAGAGAGAGAGAGAAGGGGAGTGTAAATAGACACTGATTACCAGCGTGCGGGAGGCATAATAAATTGATCATTTCCAACCCACGGCTGTTTGTGTGGGGGACGCCGCTGTGCGCGATCGGGCTGCCGCGTTTCGCCCGCAAATACACCCAGCGAACATCGCTTTACAGTATATATATATATATCCCGCGAAGCGCTTTGAGACGCAGTCTAGAAGAAGCGAAAAGCTCTATATCGAACGCGAGTATTATATTACTATTATATTATAAGCGACTTGTACAGTTTTTGCCTCCCCGCGTGTGCTACGTTTAGTTTTAATCAATCGAATACTGTTGCTTTTTCCTCTTGATCAACTTTTCTTCCCTCTTCCCCCCCCCCCTCCCCCACCACCACCCCCCCCGCAACCCTCTCCCCCGTTTAACCCCCACTAAAAAAGCGCTCTCTCTATCTACAGTGACTGACAGTACGAAACACTGGCCCTGTTTCAGTTGGTCCCAGGTGTATATATATATATGTCGATGCTCGTGGATTGGTTTACTCAAACTGAGGTGGAGAATTAGTTTGCGGATCTCAAACTGACAGAGAGGAACAGGTTAACTAACCGATTTATAGATCAGGGCGTGAAATCGAGCGTTGGTGATTCGTCTCTCTGCCTGTGTCTGTCTCTTGTCTGTGTGTGTGTGTGTCTATTTGTCGGCGAGAGACACACGGCTACACACAACAATACTGCCGCACACGCACACGTACGCCCTACACACAGTCACTACAGTCGGCTGATGCTTTACACCGCTGGCCTTGGTGATTACCGAGGGACGGAAAGCTACGGGCAAACGCTGGCTCACGAGGAAAGCCCTATCGAGGCCTTCGCCGCAGTATTTCGCCAGCCAGCGAGACCTCCTCGGCAGGCTCTCGCAGCTCGTTAATGACTTCCACAGCCACAAGAATAACAATAAAAAATCCGCGAGCGCCTGTGGGTCAGGGCTGACTGAGCGCGCGATAAACTCAACCAAACTGAGACGCCGCCCGGGGTGGAGGTCGCGACACGAACCGGAGTTGTCGTTGTTGTTGTTGTGGCTGCCGCGCCTCTGCCTTCCCCGCCAATGCCGAGCGGTCTCTCTCTCTCTCTCCGCAATTTGCAGTGCGTCCCGCGAAGCGCTTTGCCACGTGGCTCGTAAGACGTGATAAGTGAGGCGTTAAATCGAACGTTACCTGCTCTGATAATAAGTTTGTTTGGGAATTATTATTATTATTATTATTATTATTATTATTCTCCCCCCCCCAAAATTTCCTTTCCGTCTCTCTCCCTCTCCCTCTCATTTCGCCTCCAGTTATAATAATTTGCACATAATTTATCTTGAAACACAAGTACTTTTTAAAGGCAGAAGATTATTAACGCTTGGGACCTGTGTGATTGTTTTTTCGTTCACATTATTGCTTACGTTGGCATGTAATCGTATGGGTTTACTTTCGTTTTTTCTCTCACCCCCACCCCCGCCCGCCCACTCCCAAGATTTATTCTCTCTGTAAATGTTTGGCCGCTTCCATCAGTATCTCTCATTTGCTTTTCTCCTGTTTTTTTCAATTTAAAAAAAAGTGTTGTAAATGGCCTCTTTCAGCCCAGATGAATCTATTAAAAAAAACACAAATTGTTTAAATAAAATGATGTTTCTGTCACACGTGTGTTTTTTCGGAGGATGGGAGGGGCTGTGGTGGGGGGGGTGGGGGAGGTGAGGGTGGAGGGCGCTATATAAATCGAAGTTGTTGTTGTTGTCCCTACAGTGGTTCGAGCGCTCGTCTTACGAATGTGAGACCTGTGTTCAAATCCGGGCAGATCTGGGCGAAACCTCGGGAAAGTTTCTTTACCCCACACACGCACACACACACACACACGCATGTGCGCACACACACACACGCGCGCGCACACACCTAATAATAATCTGCCCCCAAAAAACCACAAAATTAAAAATTGTTATTTCAACCCATGACTGTTTAAAATCAAATCTTTGCATTTGATAGATCGCCTCTCGTATCTATCGACGTCCCAAAGCGCTTCGCAGAATATACTGTCAAGTGAATCGACTGTGTGTATATATTTGTGGGCGAAACGCGGCAGCCGATTGCGCACAGCAACGTCTCCCCCCCCCCCCCCCCCCCACACACACACACACAAACAGCCGTGGGTTGAAATGATCGATTTTTCTAATTGTTTTTTGAAAAATCGACCAACTGGAAGGATTATTATGGTAATTGAGCCTGTCGAGCCTGTTCTCCCATCGCTGTGAGATCATCTGCTCCTCAACTCCCAACTTCATTCCTGACCAGTCGCGTTGTTTCACTATGAATATCCTTCATTTTTTTGGGGGTGGGGGGGGGCAAGACAGATTTACCAGTAGTGGGTGGAAAATGATTTCAGTAATTATCTGCCATCTTATTATTATCTCTGTAGCCTCCAGCCCGATCGATCGATTGATTGACAATTCCTCCAGACAACTCCCCCCTCCCCCAGCTGTCAGGCTCAGCCCTATATCACGTCACTGCTTAAATTTATTTATGTGTCGAGGACATTGAAACCTTTTAATAAGTTAGTACATGCACACACACACACACACACACACACACTCATGCACGAACGCACACACACTCACACACGCCTTTGCAAATAACAGCCGGGTTGTCAGTCGATTGGCGGATCGCGTTTCCGGGTGTGTGTGTGTA
>CM068768.1:8277461-8333017 GCA_035084275.1 Hydrolagus colliei
TTAGGATGGGGAGGAGACATGGTTCGAGTCCGGGCAGCCTGTGGACAAGTTGGACCTAGAGTGAGTGAGGGTCTGTGTGGGAGGGTGGGTGGGAGGTGGGGGTGGTGGGGGGTGGGAGAGGGGTGGGGGGGAATGGGGGCCAGGGGAAAGAAAAGGGTGACAACTAAAAAAATAAATTGAAAGACGCTGGAAATCGCAAGTTATTAGCACATCGCACATAATTGAGAAGACCTCAAGTGGGACCGTGGCAATCCTCAGAAGGAATTTCTTATTCGATAATCGCTTTATCGACAGAAATAATAATATTCCCGGTGACATGCACAAACGTCTCTCTGTGACATACTCCTAACCCCCCCACCCCCCCACCCCCTCCACCACCTGCACCCACTCAAAACGCCTCACAGAATACACTGTAAAGTGAATTGACTGTGTATATATTTGTGGGTGATTGCGCACAGCAGCGTTCCCCCCACACACACACACAGTCGCGGGTTGGAAAAGGACCAATTTTATTGTTGTGTTTTTTTCGTGGGGACGGATTATTATTTGGGTGTGTCAGAGCTCGTCAGCGATGCCAACCTTCAGATGAGACATTAAACGGAGGTACCTGTTTTGCCTATTCAATGTGATTATTGTGTTTCTCTCTCTCTCTCTCTCTCTCTCTCTGGTATCCTGACTAACAATCTTTCCAGATGGAAAGGTTTACGGATGTTTGCGGCTTCTTTGCTCCTTTGGCACCTTGCAAATTGTCTGTCACGTCGCGTCGCAAATATAGTCATCGCCAGCAGTTGTGTGTGAAGTACTTTAAGAGTCGCGGCATTTGTTCTCACACAGTCATAATCCCATTCAAAATTCTGATACCTCGTAAGAGTTGGCTGATGACCGATGAAGCCGAGCCAGTGTGAGAGATTTGCCATTCTGTGAGTAAGTGTCTGGCTTTAGCGTTCAAGGTTAAAAACAGAAATGTGGTCACTTCAATCCACGACTGTTTGCGTGGGGGGACGCCGCGTGTTTCGCTCTCCCACAAATATATACTCAGTCAATGCACTTGGCGGTATATTCTGTGAAGCGCTTTGGGACACAGTCTAGAAGACGTGTTAAAGGCACTGTATCAAAGTACAAGGATTATTATTATTACGCAAAACTCTTTGAGATGTCTCAACGACATTATAATGCCGGGATTATTAATATTATTATTAATACTGAGTTTTAAAAATCGAGCTTGTTTTTTTTCCCCCCAAAAAAATCACCCCATTTGTTAATCCCACTGTTCCTCTGATCCCTTAAATATATTGAGTGGATGTAACTACAGATAATCTGATGGGAATTGTGAAAGTTCCTCTCTCTCTCTCTCTGTCTTTCCCCTCCCTCCTTTTTTAAAAAAAAAGGTATATTTTTTCACACCCTGCTGCTAACACACACAGGCGAGTGTGAGATGCTGGAGAAATGTCACTGTTTAGTTACAACACTGAGCTCTATAACTTCTTTCCCAAATCTTTTCACCAGCAAATATATATATATATATATAGATATAACTCATCAACTAAGACTTGCAGACACAAGGAGGAGTGAGTGAGAGAGAGAGAGAGAGAGAGACTTACCCATTGACTGTTGGCTGACACACACACACACAGAGACAATTTAGTTATTGATTTAATTAAGTCAGTTAGTGTCAATGTCACTCTCTGATCAACAACAGGTGAAACTTTCTCGGTCAGATCTTGTTGGGGGAGGGAAACTTGTGAGCTGCCACTTTTATTATTATATTTTAATTGATGTTATTATTAATTTTTTTGTTGAGTTAAAAAAAGAGAAGAAAAAAAATCTAAATACTCACATCTCACTGATTTCTCTCCCATTCATCCTCTCCCCTCCCTCCCTCTCCCTCCTTCCACCCACCTTCTCTCTCTCTCTCCCTTCTTCTCTTCTCTCTCCTCTATTTCTTTCAACCCCTCCACCTCTTCAAGAGTAGACAGAAACCACAACTCCTTGGCACAGATTTATTTGGGGAATAACCAAACGTTGGGTATTGGAGGGAAAAAAAGAAGCATTAATAATACTCCAGTGACTGTAAGCAAAGGCTGACTGGTTGGTTGGTTGGCTAGTTGGTTGGTTGAATGAATGGACGTTGTTGGTCTCTCGATTAGAGGGAGATGATTCAAGCCACTTGAGGGACTGAAGGGAGATGGAACCACCCGCTTTACTGTTGCAGTCTACTGGGTCTATGTTGCTGTCTACACTCAGTCACACCCCTGGTGAGTTACATCTTAAATACCTGTTTGTAGACAAGGTGTTGTTAACCCATTCTCTGTCTAGTGTGTCTGTCTGCTTTGCCCTTTCACAGATCATCTTCTAGACTTCAGCCCCCACCCCCCCCCCCCAAAAAAAAATCCCATCTCCTTCAAACTGGGAAATGTTTTTATTCCTATTTAACTTGGGGGGGTGAGGGTGTTGGGAGGGAGGGGAATAATGTGTTGGTAAATTTAGTTGTGGTTGGGTGTGGTGAGGTGGGGGTGGGGGGTGTTGGGGGAAAAAATCTAGTTGTTTTATTTGAGATGTACAGTGATTAATTCATATGAATTCCTATGAATAACATTAATTAATATGTTGTGTTGTGTTGTGTGAGAGCGAGGAACTTTGCCCACAAATGTACAGTGTTTTTACAATATATTATCTGCGAAGCGCTTTGACAGGTGAAATATGTTATTACTATATTGTTATATTATTATATCAAATGCAAGGCTAATTGTTTATTGTTAGTTTCCGGGCTTTTTGTGGGGGGACGAGGGGCAAGAGAATATCTATCTCTGTCCTGAACATTATTATTGTTCACTGTGTTTCTTGCTATGGAAGACTATGTCACACTCACCCAGAACAAGGGTGTCTTTGTGTCTTTCACTAGTGTGAAAAATCCTACATATATATATATATATATATATAATATATAATAATCCTTACATTTGATACACCGCTTTTCGCACCTCTCTCAAAGGGCTTCACAGAAATATACCATCAAGTGAATTGACTGTATATTTTGTGGGCGAAACGTTTTATATTTGTACCAATTCTTATATATATATATATAAAATTACAATTAAACAAAGGAAGACAAACTGTGGAGTAATTGGTTTGTGTTGCAGTGTTGTGTTGCAAATGGACTGCGAAGGTCCATGGTGCTGAAATTCCTGGTTGCCTACACCTTAACAGTAATCGCATACAAACACACAGTTACTACACTTCACAAAGTAAACCCTGTGAGGCGCTTTGAGACGTCCCTCCTCCCACCTGGAAGACGCAGTTATCGAACTCAAGGGTCGTTTTCTAATACTAACTAACTAAATAAAATAATAATAATAATCACTCGATCCACGATTGTTTGTGAGGACGCTGCTGTGCGCAATTAATTAACTGTCTCTTTCGCCCACAAAATATACATATTATTATCAGGGAAAGCGGTTGAGGTGTTTCGAAAGACGTGACAGACGCTATATCAAATACAAGGATTATTATTATTATAATTGCAGTTCTCTCTTAAGATTTAAGATCACCCAGACAATGACAGGCAGTCCTTAACAAAAATCATCCCTTTCTTTGGCTGCCAGTTCACTTTTTTTTTCCCCAACAACAGTCGGAAACAGAGGCTTCCAAAGTAGGAGTTTAAGAATTTTAACAAATCGGTCACAAATTCTACACATTCTACCGTTAAGATTGTAATCATTTGGTTTCGAGGCTAAGGCGATGATTTAAAGAGTATCCTCACGAATCTTTGTGCTCCTAAAACTCTTCCGAAAATACTGCTAATAATAATCCTTGCATTTAGCACTTTTCACATCTTGATATAGCGTTTTTCACGTCTTCTAAACATCTCAGAATATACTGTAAAGTGAATTAACTGTATATATATATATATATATATTTGCGAGGGAGCAAAATGCGGCAGCCAATTGCGCACAGCAGCGTTCCCCCCCCCCCACAAACAGCCGTGGATCAAAACGATCAATTTAATATTATTTTTTTTCTTGAGGGATTATTATCGGGCATGTGGAGTAAGGAAACTTGCCCGAGGTTTCAGCCCTGACCTGACCGGGAATCACACCCAGGTCTCTCGGCTTGTAAGGCGAGTGTTCTCAACCACAGGAGCTCTACATATATATCTTTAAAATACCACATACTACAGTTTGTCTAAAATATAACCATGAATGTCACTCCTGGTTTGTTCTGTTGTGCTTGTGCTTGCTCGTTATTCCTCTCTCTCTCTCCCTTGCCTGCTCATTTATTTTTCACCCTGATAATAAGCACAGTAGCTAGTCTCACGTTCCTCAACCTGTTCGATTCCTTGAGGAAATGAAATTTGTGCGGACAGCAAAGATAGTCCACCAATCTGACGCTTGTTAGAGAAATACAGCGGAGGGCTGTGAAAAGAGGTGTCTAATTTGCGGGAAGACAGTGTTTCTCTGTGTCAGCTTTGACAGAGGATTTTACTCGAACCTCGTTTAAAGACTCTTTTCCATCCCGAGACTGGATTTGCACATCCCCGGAATTGGCATGAGAACTGCAGACAGGAATATAGAGCCTGGGTGTGAGATTCCAGAGGCTTCGCACTCGCTCTGTCGCTGTTGCAAAAAATAAATACCAAGCTCAGGCCTTCGAATCCACCCCCCCAACTCCGCCCCCCCAAAAAATCTTGTGAAGCGTAGTGGCTAATGAACTCGCCTCGCTAACTGTGGAGCTCCTGTGGCTCAGTGGTTAGAGCACTTGTCTTGCAAGCTGGGGAAACCAAGCTGGGGAGACCTGTGTTCGAATCCAGGCAGGTCAGGGCCAAACCTTGGGCAAGTTTCCTTACTCTACACGCCTAATAATAATCCCTCCATAAAAACCACAATAATAAAATTGGTCATTTCGATCCACGACTGTGTGTGGGACATTGCTGTGCGCAATTGGCTGCCGCGATTCGCCCACTAATATATACAGTCAATTCACTTTACAGTATATTCTGTGAAGCGCTTTGG
Source organism: Hydrolagus colliei (assembly GCA_035084275.1). Lineage (NCBI taxonomy): Eukaryota > Metazoa > Chordata > Chondrichthyes > Chimaeriformes > Chimaeridae > Hydrolagus > Hydrolagus colliei. The sequence goes on from CM068768.1 coordinate 8,282,471, forward strand.
GACGTTGATAAGATGTGGAAAGCGCTATATCAAATGCAAGGATTATTATTAACGAGAGGAACTCGGGTCGAAGCTTGGGCTGCTTTTCTTAGCGCCTTCCACTAAGTAGGTACGAACGTGATTGTTTTGCCGATGGACAGATCGCTGTCCTGGGAATTATCAACCCTCAAAACAAACCTGCGTCACTCACTCGAACCACAACCGTTTCCGTCAACAGGAGAAGACACAGCCAATCCGTCCTACAGTATATTCCCGTGAAGCGTTTTGAGACATCTCAACAATGTGAAAAAGGGCTCTATCAAATACAACGGTTATTAGTTTAATAGTATTTAATATTATTTAATATGATCCCCAACCCACCAGAATCCAACGCCAACAAAAAATACATCAAAAATGGCTCTTAAACACGGCGGATAAGTGGGATTGAATTTGAGAATTTCTCCCAACAATTTTTTGCGAGGTTTTTCCATTTTAGGTTTTACTGTCATAAGTAACAAGTTACAAGTGGAGTCCTGTAGCTCAATGGTTAGAGCACTCACCTTACAAGCGAGAGACCTGGGTTCAATTCCAGGCAAGGTGAAACCTTGGGGCAAGTTTCCTTACTTCACACACCTAATAATAATCCCTCCTCCCCAAACAAAACCACGATAAAAAAAATTGGTAATTTTCATTCCACGACTGTTTGTGGGGGGGGACGCTGCTGTGCGCAATCGGCTGCCGCGTTTCGCCCACAAACACACAGTCAATTCACTTTACAGTTAATTCTGCGAAGCGCTTTGAGGCACAGTCGAAAAGTCGCGAAAAGCTGCGCTATCAAATGCAAAGAATGATTATTATTCAATTATTATTCTTATTACAACTTATATTTTACTGTAAAGTGTAGTGACTGTGGGTTTTGTGGGCCAGGTTACACTCTGGGTAACGAAAATATTTCCTAGTGTCTGTCCTGAAACGGCCCACTGAGAATCTCTAAACCCCCTTGTTCCTCTGGTTGCGTTGGCTGGGTGCACAGCCAACAACAGCGAGATTAGTCGGATTTTCAGACAATAGGAATTACTTTTGTAATGACAGTCTTCACCTTAGCCTTTCTCTCTGACACTGGCTGACCTGTTGCGTGTGTCTACCTCCGTCTCCTTGTGCATTTCTCTGCGGTAATGAGAGCCCCCCCCCCCACTAGCTCTGAAACTCAGGCTGCGTAGACCTTCAGCGTTCTGTCGAAGAGCCTTGGTAGCTGGCGATTTTCCCCTCACTACACTTTCGTGAGTCTCTCCGCCTCATGTCAGCCTAGTCAGATTTGAGCTCAAACCACTTTTTTTTTTTGGGGGGGTAGGTCGATGATTCACACTTGTCAACAGCAGTAAAGCTGATGTGTATATCAGTGGCTGGACGGTCCGCAGAATGCCCATTCCTTTCCTGGAAAATAACTGTCCCCCCCAAGAACACTTTGCGATCGATCGGAAACTGAGTCAATGTTGGAATGGAGACAAACAAGGGCAGTTGATGTGGTCCCGATGGCATTCCCATAATCACTGAAGCTGGGATGGTATGGATTTAAGGCGAATAATTAGTTCGGGGGTTGGCAATAAAGAAGGCTAATGAGAAGACCCTAAATTTGACATCTCGCCTTATCACGCCTCTGCCACGACTGTGTATATACTGTGTACAGGAACGTCTACCTCTCTTTTAAAAGTTGTTATCGAATCGGCCTCCACCACCTTTTTCAGGCAATGCATTCCAGATTCCAACAACTCGCCGAGTGAAAACATTTCTCCTCAGCTCCCCTCTGCTGTATGGAGTCATGGATTGAGTGACTAAATTATAGTTATTTGTTCGAAGGGATTATTACGCCCCAGAAAATTAATCCACCAATTCACAAGAGACCACTTAGGTGAACAGACTTATGTGGAGTAAAGAAAATTAGCTCAGTTTTCTTTGCCCTGTCCAGGAATCAAACCCAGGTCCTTTGGCTTGCCAGGCTAGTGATCTAACCACTGAACTCACACAATTTGTTTGAAGATTACAATGGCACAGAGCCACAAGAATCGCGGGCAGCCAAAGACAACGAATGAATAATACAATAGAAGGCGAGATGATGATCGGATTTATGAATAATAAAATGCGTCCGCTGTGGACTTAATTTTTTTTTTTTTTAATTGGGATTTCAAGTTACCTACGCAGCTTGCAACCTTGCTTTTATATTCTCTCCCATTGGCAGGTCGATGCGGATGATGTGATAACAAAAGAGGAGCAAATCTATCTACTGTTCGAAGCCAAACAGACTTGCGAGAAGTCTCTCAGAGCGAGAGGCGAGGAGAGTCCAGGTAACGGGGGCTAAAACATCCGCTTTAACATTCAGCGTGCAAACTTCCAGCCACTGTTAGCTCGGGAGACCATTTTGTCTCTTGTCCCCCCCCCCCCCTCCCCCCCCACCACCACCACAGTCCCACCCCAACCCACAGGAATTGATGGAATTCCAGTCTTAATTTAGAATCCAGTTTTATTCGCCGACGAAGACCAAATACCGACGGGTCTAAAGTCAAGTTTGGCCTGGAAACAGTTTTGCTGTTTTATGGCTGTAAATCCCGAAGCTGGGTGGGGGGGAGAAACTGGGTAAAAACTCAGTGTAGGGCTGAGCACTTCATCTCAGGATAGCCACGACAACAGGATTCCAACCCCCACAACCTTGCGTCTCGGGACAATCAAGGGAACGCATTCGTCTAACGCAATAGGATTTTTTTTAACTTGTTGTGGGGAGGGGGCTCTGCCTTTGGCTGAAATAATCTAATAATAATAATAATCTTTGCATTTGATGAAGCACCTTATCATGTCTCAGAGACATTGTTCAGGGGGGGGTCAAAGAGCAGGTTGTCTGATGAGTTTCTGCATTTAACCAACAAAACAGGTCTCTCTTTGCGAGGAACTCACCGGCTTCAATAAGATGGGGAAAGCCTTCAACAGGAAGTAAGACGCTTGCCCTCTGGCCATTTTCTGGGATTAAAGAGATTGCTTGATGGGGCATTAAATTAATCCATTTAAAGTGCTCATTAACAAACCAGTCCCTGCCGACATGCTGTGGTCACACCCGCAACTCATAATAATCCTTGAATTTTGATATACCAGCAGCTTTTCACATCTTACCGATGTCTCAAAGCGCTTCACAGAATATACTGTCATGTGAATTGACTTGCGAACACAGTCACTACACCTACACAGGAAAAAAAAACTTGGGGCATCTGCCTATCGTGAAAATCCCTGAAACATCGGCAAGGTTTTTTTTTGGAGGGTTGGAGGGGAGTAGGGGGGGGAGGAGGAGGGATGGTGGGGTGGAATCAGCCGGCTGACACACACAAAAAAACCTATCACTGTGATGAAGAGAATCCAAATCAAACTGAGAGTACCACATGGAAATGTCTGTATGAATGTAATTGGAATGTGCACTCTCTCTCTCTCTTACTCTAACTCTCGCAGAGTGGTTGGTTCCTGACTAACCGAATCCTGCAAGTACTGTATTAGTTGCAGATTGGCAACGGTCGAGGCTCGAGGACCCTCCAGGGTGGAGAAGTTGGTGTGATTGCTGGAGTCCGTCCAGCTAAAATGGACACAGCTTCCCATTGAAAGCACTCGGCTGCCAAGCTTCCCGCTACTTTAATCCAACCAGGGGACACCATTTAGTACTTTAGTTTGACGAGTCAACAGTGCAGAGACACAAGCTCCTGTCGAGTTGGCGGACAGCTTTTCTGGTGGTTAAAATAAATTAAAATCCCTGCTGAAAACCCCCCCACAAAAGTCCTAAATAATAAGAATGATTTGGTCCCTCAATCAATCCAACAACTGTTTGTTTTTTCTCCCCACAAAGTGTACAGTCGGTTCACTTTACAGTATATCTTGTGAAGAATTTTGAGATGTCTCAATGACTTAATGAATTAGGAGCAGGGGTAAGCCATTCAGCCCCTGGAGCCCGCCCCGCCAATTAATAAGATTATGGCTGATCTTCTATCCTAATTCCATTTACCCGACCTATCCCCATATCCCTTAATCCCTTTAGCTTTTAAGAAACTATTTTGAAAAAACTACTCCGCAGCTTTCAGGGGTAGAGAATTCCATAAATTCTCTATCCTCTGAGTGAAGAGATGTTTTCTCAGTTCTTTAATCCTGAGACTAGCACCCCACCTAGTTTTAGATTTTCCAACATTATTATAATAATAATAATTATTATTATTAACACTGAGCCAAGCCGCCACCTTCTCAACAAGCTCAGTGCTGACATCTGCCTCTAGCATCCCAGGTACAAAGGGGGGGGGCTCGTCCTACTGTCGGGGCAATAAAGACTGGAACAAGAGCGAGTTCAGACCCAGAAACCACCACCTGCCCCCCACCCCCCGCCCTCCCCCACCGCTCAAAAAAATACTTTGGACCCGAAAGGGTGAACGATGAGACACGAGCAGAGGAAGATGGATGGCGCTGAGAGAAAGAGCAATAATATCGAGGGCAAGAGCAATAACCTACGGAAATATTATGAAAATAAATAAATCAATAGATTTGTCAGCGGGGTAAAATGTGGCGTCTGCGAAATCCCCAGTGTCATCGCAGATAATTCTCGCCTGTAGTTTAATGGCTTCCGTCCAATACAACTTAATAGCAACAATCCGCAGCAGAGCTCGAGACATTGGGCCCCGTTGCCTTGGCAACAACCAACTCCAGAGATGACATTTGGATATAGGCATCACACACACATCACACAAACGACCCACCCTCCCCACCCCCACCACCATCCATCCTCCATGACCTCGCTCCGACTCACCCTTACCATCAGATATCGGGCTTTCATTGTACAACGCGAGATAGCCCTGAGATAACATCTGCTCCACACACCGGCCGCACCTTAATGTTCCTCTTGACTTCTCCCCGCGCATTCTGCGTCCACTTTCGGCCAAGCTTCCTTCCCGTTGTTGACGTCAGGGCCTTTAAACCCTTTCAAACCTCCCTCGCCTCACCTTGCCTGGTCTCCCTCCCTCAAACTTCTTCAAGTTCCTGTCTCAAGGTTCTCCTCTTCGACCGCGCATTTGGCCACCCTTCCTAAGCCCCCCTCCCCCCACCCCCCAACTCACCCTCCCTTACCCTCCACCCTTTCCCGATCCCTTGCTCGGTTCCCCACAACTCTAACTGTCCAGCGCCTTGGTACATCTCCCCGACAATGAGAGGCTCTGAGGAAATGTGATTTTCTGCTGATGTTGTTGTAAACGAAACCCTCCGAGATGGGAGATGAACTCAGCCTGTAGCGGTTGCAAGGACTGAGCACCCCAGGTTGATAATAAGGAGCGGATTGTACAGCGCAGATTAGATGGGATCTTAAGACACAAGTTCAATGCAGAGTAAAGCTCTTTCTTATCCAATTCCCCCACACCCCCCCAACAAATTGCTCCCAGCCCCAATTTCAGAAGAACTTCCATTGGTACAGTGGCATTCATAACATGATAAGGCGCTACATCAAACGCTAGGAATATTTATTATTATCAGCGTTATTATTACTGTAGGATTTCTCCTGTTGATGCCAAGGTTTATTGTATTTACAGATGGCATTTGCATGCCTGAATGGGATGGCATTGTGTGCTGGCCAGCTGGCACCCCCTGACGACATCACCTCAGTCCCTTGCCCCGAGTACATTTATGACTTCAACCACAAAGGTAATCACTGGAGCGCGTTCCGTGTCTGGCCTTAATTGAGGCGCCAGTCGCTCGCATCGCACTCTCTCGCCTCTGAAGGTCTGAAGGTCGAGGTTCGAAAACCCCAGGTCAGACCTATCAGCTTGCAGTCCGTGGTTGGCTGACACTCGGGTGCGTGGCTGAGGGAAAGGGTTATTGGCAAAGTTCCCGCCCTGAGTGAGAGCCTAAAGTCCTATCTTCCTGTTCAGGGTGAAATTTGGTCACTCAATCCATAACTGTTTGTGGTTCACTGCTGTGTACAATTGGTTGCTGTGTTTCACCAATTGCGCCCAGTGATTTACTGCAAAGTGAACAGTCAATTCACTTTACACTCTTTATCTTGTGAAGCGCTTTGAGAGCCTCGAAGACGGGGGTGATAAGGCTCTGTATCAAGCACAAGGATTGTATTATTATTATTAGATATGTTAAAAGATTTTATGACGCGATACGAAAAGAGAAGGGAGTTTCTCTCTCCTTTCCGACAATCCCCCCAGAGAAAGTTACTCCTTCGTTTGCTCCCTACTGGCGATTTGATGGACAGTCGGTGTCTGTAAATATTTTTCTCTCCTCGTAGGACATGCGTATCGCAAGTGTGATGCACAAGGGAGCTGGGAGCTGGCCGCTGCCTTGAACAGAACTTGGGCTAACTACACAGAGTGCACAAAGTTTCTGATGCCTGATTACCAACACCAGAAGGTAAATTACATAAGAATTTGAGGCTGCTCCTCCAAGCCCAGATAAAGGCCGGAGGCTGACATTGAGGTCGGAGGGTAATCTCAGCCAATGTAACCCAACTGGGAGAGAGAGAGCGCGGGGAGCGGGATTGATTCGGAAAAGCTCTTTGCGAAAAGCCGGCACAGACATGATAGGCCGAATGGCCTACTTTCCACACTGTATCATTGTATGATTCTATGAAAGAGCACTTCTCGGTTAATCAGGAGTAAGGGAAAATTCACACACTTAGCTCGGAAGCATTGTCTAGTGTTGCGTGAATGTGTATTGGTTGGCAACATTGACCATTTTACCTGTCAGCCATGTTGACTAGGATATAGAGAACAAACTCCCTTCTCTTCTTGAACACTGCCTTTGCACATCCAATGGAACAGACAGATAGATGGGAGCTGTCTCCTCCCAAAAGGACAGCAACATAGACAACAGAAAGCTCACCCCAATGTTGACGTCAGCCCGGACTTTGAGCTGAAGTCTCAATGTCAGGATTGAACCTACAATCTTCTGCCTAGAGGAATGAGAGCTAGCAACTGGGAAGCCTGGAGACCAGATTCATCTCTCGAGTCATCTCAGATTGCGCTGGGAATTGGCAAGGCCACAGTCTGCCTCTGTAAGGCTGTGTTTAAGGGTTAAGAGGAACAGGGGGTGGAAAAAGTACATCTCTGCTACGAATGTCTCCTAGAGGAGACTTCCTCCCAATACGAGTTACTCAACTTGCATTGCCTTAGAAGGTGACCTTAGCCACTCTAACGCAAGTGGTTTCAGAAACAGATTTGATTGCACAAGGCATGTTAGCTGAAGGCTACCCATCACTCACGGAGCAGCGTTCCACCTGCGGCCTAGAGCCCTTCACACAAGGACAGAGAGAGAAAGATGATGAAAAAAAACCTCAACTATGAAATGAGTCAGACAATCTTCTGTCTGAGGAAATGCTCAAGACCCTTCTTATGTTGTTAAGAAGCTCACATGAAGAGCCCAGAAAACCACACATATCCCACAAGGTTGATTAGAGGAGAGCAAAGGAGATTTGGCTAGTGTTCAAAGCACAAAACTTCAGCAGATAAAATATAGCTGTTAGGACCAACGCACTGAAGATAAAAATGTATGGTCAGCTTCACAAGATCAGAGGTTTGGATGAAGGCCAGTTGATTTTGTCCTTTTACAATCTCCCCCCAACCCCTCATACCAAACCCCCCACCCCCACTACTATCTCCTCCAAAATAAGTCCCGATTTCCCAGTCTCAGTCACCCTTCCTGTTAATCATGTTCATACTGTTGGCTGTCGGTTCTTAAATTATCGTTCAAATATCTCCCAGACTTGAAAATTGCTTTTCTGCGGGGTAGAAAGAGAAACGTTTTGTGCACATGCACACACACACACAGAGTCAAAACACCTTTGAATTTCAATTCATCTTTGTTCCATCCGCAGGGATCCAAAGGTGCCAGGTTAGCTCACGTTGTTAGGAAATTGGATAGGTAATTCCAAAAGGAAAAAATTGTAGTGGCTATAGGGGTAAGAGTGGAGTGGGGGGGTGGGGGTGGGGCTGTGTGTTGGTGGGGGGGGGAAGATGGAGGGACAGTGGGACTAGTTGGTAGCTCTTCCAAGGAGCCGGCATAGGCACGATGGGTCTCCTTCTGTGCTGTAAGATTCTTCGATTGTCCTTCACTTTGATTAGCCATTGTCAGCTCTCACTTGGGACCATTGACTTGACCAGGAATCGACGTTCTGTTTCCTCCCCCCCCCCCCCCCCCCCCCCACCTGCCCCCACCACCCTACCCCACCGCAGGAAGTGTTTGATCGCTTGAATCTGATCTACACCGTGGGTTACTCCGTGTCGCTGGTCTCTCTCCTTGTCGCTGTGTTCATACTCAACTACTTCAAGTAAGGACGCGGTCACTCGTGGGTCACACCATTTTTGCTTGGTCCCGGGCATTCCCTTCCCCCCACTACTCTCTCGTCAGTCCGTCTGTCCGTTACCCCCGCCAGCTGTCTCCCCCCCCCCCCCCCCCCCACCAGCCCACTCCCGGCTCGGATTTCTATCATGTTTCAGTGATTCTCTCCCCCCCCTCCCACCCCCCACCTTCTGTTCCCTCAACAGGAGACTCCACTGCACCAGAAACTTCATCCACACCCACTTGTTCGCTTCCTTCATCTGCCGTGCAGTCAGCATCTTTGTTAAAGACGCTGTAGTCTACTCAGATGTCGATCTCCCGTTGGATGAGATCGACAGGTTCCAAGCGGATGATTTGACAGGAGACCTGGTGACACCCCCCAGAGTCAGGCACCAGTTTGTAAGTCAAACAAGCACAGAGAACGGAGGGGGGGGGGCTGGAAATAGGACAAGACCACCGGCCCATTAATAGCCAAACAGAACTCACCTCACAGTGGGCTCGACTTGCTCCTTGTCCTAGAGAGACCTCTGGTGGAGAAACTCATTGAAATATCTACATTAACCATCCTCAGTAAAGTCAGAATTCGGGTTGTTAATGGATTAGCGCATCATTTTCCAGTTGGGGGTGGAGGGGGGGTGATGGTGTAAATAAGACCTTTTAAAAAATAATTGGTCATTTTCAATCCACAGCTGTTTGTGGCACACTGCTGTGCGCAATTGGCTGCTGTGTTTCACCCAGAAGATACAGTCAATTGACTTTATAATACATTTCTGTGAAGCGCTCTGAGAAGTTTCAAGGACGTGATAAGGCGCTACATCAAATGTAATGATTATTATTGTCCACGTTTCTCAGGGTCAATCCTGATCTTCCCTCCACAGGGAATCTTCCCCCCGCACCCTCCCCCCAATCCCCCCACACACAACACATCAATCTTAGTATTTCACGGAGCAGCTTAGCTCTGCTGGTAGATCTCATTCTCTCCTTTCCAATTAAACATCCCAATCCATTCGGCTCCTATGGTCTTTGGGCTATGAGGGCAGTCCAGTCATAGATGCCCACATTCTGATTGACTCACAAATGCTTCAATGGCCATGGAATTTGTGGGACATTAATCAAAATGCATGCAATAGACACACACACACACTCCCCATTGAACTCACCGTATTTCAGCCTTCTAACTGAGCTCTACTTTGCAGGTTGGCTGTAAGATATCCGTGACTGTTTTCCTGTACTTTCTTGCAACCAATCACTACTGGATCCTGGTGGAGGGCTTGTACCTGCACAGCCTGATATTCATGGCTTTCTTATCGGATAAGAACTATCTCTGGGCGCTAACCCTGATAGGCTGGGGTAAGGACACCACTTATTTTGCTGTATGAAAAAGGGGTTGGAGATTTTTATTGAGGTTGCTGTTGGAATAAGTGAGTGTTTCTGGATTTTTCCTAGGAGTGCCAGCTGTGTTCGTGGCCGTGTGGACCAGTGTCAGAGCATCGCTGGCAGACACTCAGTGAGTACTGTTAGTTTATCTCCAAACTAACCCCCCCAGGAAGCTGGTGTGCCCTCACAATTCCTCTGTCCTGTCAGTTCCCATCAAGCCAAACCTCGAGGGCTGCTCAGATAATATTCAATGCGCACGCTTATAATATGAAATCAATGAACACACACAAAAGGATTTGCTACACATAACTGAAAGCAGATGCCCCCTCCCCCTGGTATATCGTATACTTTTCGCAAACCAAATTTGGTGCAATAAAGGTGGGGGAGGGGGGAGGACACATGTGTTGGGAGTGAGGATGGGACAGTCATTGAGCTACAGCTTTACATTATGGTATGTCTAAAAACTGACACCCATGGCTAGTTGGGATGAAAGGCAACAGACCTGAAAGGTGAAGCCATGATGACGCTAACTCTGGATGTTTTCGCCGGTAACTGAACTCCCTCTTAATGTGAATCATTTCTCTGCCTTTCCTCAGGTGTTGGAATCTCAGTGCTGGGAACTTAAAGTGGATTTACCAGGTCCCTATTTTAGTTGCTATTCTGGTAAGTGAGCCCTCTCCCCCCACCCACCCCCCACCCCATTTATAACCAAGGCTCTGTGCCTTATCTTTTCCCATCTTCACCAAGCTCCCAGCAGATCCTCATCCTCCTCTTCTGACTTGTGTAATCGCCTTCAGCCCTGAATCTTTTGTGCTCCCAATTCTGGTCCAGCAGTTGGCCCAACTTTTTTTTTTTTTTAGCTGTGAGGTACCTTTCCTTTTGAAACTTCCAAAATTTCTTCGCCTCGCTCGCTTCCCCTCCCTCTGCCTTCATGTAGCCCTCCTCCCCAAAATTGGCTTCTCCTTGCAAGGCAATTTGTGAAATGTTCCCTCTACGAGAAAGGTGCCATACAAGTGGACTTTGATATCACAATCTCAAAACTCATGAGAGGACTTCACAACACCTCAACACCTCTCATTCTTTTCCAGGTGAATTTCTTTCTCTTCCTAAATATCGTCAGGGTGTTGGCATCCAAACTTTGGGAGACAAACGCTGGGAAGCTGGATCCTCGGCAGCAATACAGGTGAGAAGTCAAACTAATTCTCAGGCTAGGGTGTTTTGTTTGTGTTTTTTCCACCCACAATTTAGTCAATCCACTTTACAATATATTCTGTGAAACCTTTTGAGACATCTTAATGATGTAGTAAAGCGCTACATATATCAAACGCAAGGATTATTCATGACTATAGTTCCCTGTCTGTGGATCCACAAGATTGCGTATCCATTAAAGGGGGAAGTTGCGAAAAATACAAAAATACTACTTGAATTATTACTGAAATGGAGGCAGTTCACTTTATTTAAAAGGGAATAAGATGAACTTGGGAAGACTGAAGTCCTGAAAGGATTGGGGCGTTGGGGAGGCAGATAAGAGATTATATAGCTTCAGCAGGGGAGCCAGCAGAGCGCAAGTACGCTAAGATGTTTGGCCGGCCTAGATCTGTTTCCCTCAAGGGAAAGCGGTATTGAGCACAGTATTGTCAATCTGTTTCTCTTCTCTACAGAAAGCTGTTGAAGTCTACGCTTGTGCTCATGCCTCTCTTTGGTGTCCACTATGTGGTCTTCATGGCAACACCCTATACAGATGTCTCTGGGATCCTTTGGCAAATCCAAATGCATTATGAGATGCTCTTCAATTCCTCTCAGGTGTGTTGCTGCTGCTTGTTGACTTTTCTGACTGGGTTGGTGTGTGCGGAATATGTTTGAGTGGGGATTGGGGTGGGAATGAAGGCACAAATTAATACTGGAGTATGCCTCCATAAGTTACTCAAGTGTCCAATGTTTTGTGTGTGAACATGGACAGTTGAGTGTCCCATACAGAGGAATCGGAAGGGGGGGGGGGGGGGGGGGGGGGGGGCGGAGAGTAAAGACCTTTTTAATGGCAAGGACTTTGTCAGGAGGCACTTCGAACCCAATACAGTTGGAAATGAGGAAATTGTAATGGAAAAAATTCAAGAATTAAATCATTTTATTTTCTGCTTTTTTTAATTAAAAAAACAGGGCTTCTTTGTGGCTTTCATCTACTGTTTCTGCAACGGAGAGGTGAGTAAGGCCATGCACTGTACAATACAAGCGATCTAAATCACTCAAGATTATTTGGATAGAGAATTGGGGAACTGTCAGATGTTTATTGATTTAAGGCAGTGAAGAGCGCAACTAATAAAGGCAAGCTGATTCATCTTCTGTTGTCTCCTGGTCAAACATCACTAATATGATTTTGAAACTTCACTTCCATAGCTTATAATTGGCTTAATTAACATGTCAGAGGCTAGTCAGGTGGCTCTGTGTTGTACTGCTTTGTGACTGAGAATCTGACAATGCATCGGAGAATAGGTCAATTACAAAGTGGCTTTGTTTACTCAGAGTGGGACCTAACTACAGTCCAGTTTATGTTTCAGTGCGCTCTATGCTTGGATGGCTAGTGAGCATGGACCAAACCCCCACACCTCACTGCTTCGGCATTGTCAAGATGAAGAACATGCTGTTCTCCTAAAAACATGTCTTTCCCTTTTCCATCATCAATTTTGCTGCAGTCTGCCTTGAGCTTCAGGTGGCCTAACAGTTAAGCACTGTTAGGATGTGCAATGTCCTACCTTGAAACAGTGGTTGAGGCAGTAACCTCACTGCCTCCTTGAAGGAAAGACTCTAGAGCCTCTTCTTCAATCACACCTTCCGCCACCCTCATCTTCCCCGATCTCCCTGATCCCAAACCCCAGCTGGTGTCCAAATCCCTGACTGTCTGGCCAGCAGCTTGGGATGTCCTCCTTAAGTGAAAGGCGCTGTGTAGATGTAATTTGTTGTATCCGTTATCCTTCTTGATTACAAATTAAATATCTGAAAAAGTGATTGAAAAGGTATAGATCTCCCACTGCGAAAGATGCTATATAAATGTTTTTGAAATGGGAAAAGCTCTTTCACAAAAACCAGCACAGGCACCATGGGCTGAAAACCACTGGAAATGTGCTGTAACAACAACAACAACAACAAATTACATTTTCACGTCGGGAGGACGTCCCAAGGCGCTGCACAGGAGGCGTGTGACCCGAGCTGGGAGTGGAGTGTTTGGGAAGGGGTGAAACACGAAGGGGAGGTAAAAGAGTTTGGGGGGGAACAAAAGGCACGATCGAAGAGGAAAGTCTTCAAACCGGCCTTGAAAGAGGAAAGGAAAGAGACGAAACGGAGGGATTGAGGGATGGCATTCCATAGGGTGGGAGCGAGAAACTGAAGGCCCGGCCTCCGATGGTGGGGCGGTTCGGGCGGGGGGCTTGGAGCAGGCCAAGTCCTGTTGAACGGAGGGTTCGGGTGGGCGTGTAGGGGGAAGAGTAGATTGGTTAAATAGGGTGGGGCAAGGCCGTGTAAGGCTTGTAACGTTCTATTGTCCAACAACACTGGACAATGAGTTCAATGCTTAAAGGTCTCAAGTGGAAAGTTCCAATGTGAACGAACGCAAAGGATGAGAGTCAAGGAAAGAATGTTGGATTTGAAACCCAACGGCCAACGTAGTGGTGAGGCAAGAAGTAAGGGTAAAACTATTTCAGATTCTTGTGGACATCTCAATTTGACGATTATGCTTCTTGCTGACGTCCGTTCAGGTTCAAGCAGAGATAAAGAAAGCTTGGCTCCGGCGGAACTTAACTCTGAATTTTAGGCAGAAAGCACGGGGCGGCAGCAGCTGCTATTACGGAGGGGTGACTTCTCACGCCACAAACAGCATCAGCACTACAATGGGGACCAAGGCCATGCCAGCCTTGCACTTTAGCACCAAGCTTAGAGTGCTGCCCTTGCACTCCATCGGACACCTGCCCGGCTACGTACCCAGCACATCCCAGTCAGACAACTCTCTTCCCTCGCCTTCTCTGATGAGCAACAAAAGAACACACAGGGAGGATTCCCCAAACAAGGAACAGGAGATTATGAGGACGCCTCCCAACGGCGAGGGGGAAACTATTATGTAATGTAATTTTTTTTAAAGTTGTATTATGTCATGGGTCTTTTCCCCCGTTGAATAAACTGGAACCGTTTATTAGGTATAAAGGATGGTGGGGAAATGGATTTCTATGGGTAGAGAACAGAGCTGAGGTAAAAAATAGAACAAGTCACTCAAAGCATACACCATGTAAAATGTCACATACTCACGGCTGAGTTCAGGGAGAATTTCAGCGTGTAGCTCTCAAGTCACTTATCTCAAGAGTATCAGAGACAGAAGGAACAGTGTGTCCTCTCCCCGGAGGTTGGTTGGAACGTGGAATTATCTGCCAACCTTGTTGGGAGGCAAGATTCTGTGGTTTTTAATAGGGAGTTTGATAAACGCTTGGAAAGGAGGCATTATAAATAAAAGGAGTGGGAAAGAGGGGTTTGAAGATGAAGATGTCAGCCCAGACTTGATGGGCAATAATAATAGTTGCATTTGACATAGATGTATCACATCTTCGAGATTCCTCAAAGCTCTTCACAGGATATACTGTAAAGTGAATCGACTGTATATTTTGTGGGTAATAGTCTTTCTCACAGACGTATATCGTTCCAACACTGAACTATGGATCATAGGGAAGTGTAGGCATTACACGAGTCCATCCACAGGGATTTGAAACCCAATAAGAGAAAAAAGGATTCTTGTGCACATACATTCATTATTTCAAACGAGCATATTCTAAACCTGAACACTCCGCTTACACTTGAGCAGAGTCAATCACAAACAGTTCATGGCAATTCATTGAACAATTTTGTGGCCTGCTGTCTGTGACTTGCATCCTGTATTACTGTCCCCGACTGACATCCAAGGTCTATTGTGCTGGAGGCATAATTGAATTTAATGATTGCTGTTAGTGAGTAATAAATTGCACCCCCCCCCCACACCCCCTGCAAATCATAATCACACTTGATTTGCTTTCCAATTACTCACTTAATGGTCAGTCATTGAAGCAGCAATTTTCAAAGATAATGGAAGTAAGCTTAATGGAGAACTTCAATTTCAAAACAGACTTACACTTTGTGGCAGAAATTAAATTGATGAAATGATTACTCTCGACCCCCCCACAGAAAACTTTCTATTTCATTCATCATAGTCAGAATTCTGAATTGCGCAGCCAAGGTGGCCTGGGTATTGTATGATTGTTGAGGGATATGGGGCAAAGGTGGAAAATTTGGTGTTGAGGTACACACATATCAGCCAAGATCTTATAGAAGGGCAGAACAGGTTTGAGTTACTCAATGGCCTACTCCTGTTCCTATGTTGCCAGCGGACACATCTCAAATCCAGTGTCCAGCTCTCATCAGCCACCCTGACGTTAAACGGTTGAACAGCCGTTACAATTCAGAATTAGTCTTGCATAGTACTGTAGCTATCTCACCCAAGATCCGTTTAGCAAAGCTGGCTTGTCAGACCTTGCCCTCTCTTACCAGCAGGCAGACACCCAAATCCTCGGCCCGACTTTCAAATCCCTTCACCATATTGCCCCACCCCCTATCTCTGCAATCATCTCGGACGACACTTCCCCACTCTTCCAAAACATGTTACGGTACTTGATGCAATCACTGTGACTTCTGTGATGTTCAAAGTGCTCAAAAAATGTAGGTTCTCTTGTCTTAACAAAATACTTAACAGCGAAAACTTGAAAGACAGTATACCAAGTGTATTCAAAGCACTCCACAAACAGGAGCGTTTCACACACACACTAGCTCCCAAGAGAAGAGTTTTCAGACCTAATGTAGGAGGGGGTTGCACGAGCACAGACACAACTATGGTAAAGGGAGAGCAACATGGGCGATACTTACAATGGCTCTTCAGTCTTGAAAATGGGCATCTTAAGAGAGGCGTCTTTTAGAATTACATTGTATTAAAAGACGTTAAAATGAGATTGAAAGTATAATCCTGGATTTACGTTTTCCACACAGTGCATTGGACAAGACACATATTCAGGACAATTTCATAACAGACACCAGAAATATTTCTTTGAACAGCTGGGATAGATTTTCAGGAGAGTTTGAAACCGGGGCAGATGATATGCAGCGTATCCTGATAGAATGAGATCAAATGGGTCTTAAGTGTCTCTACTATGAAAAATGTTCAACTCTTGTGAATAGTTGCCTAGAAAAACTGAACCTCTTAGTGATTGAACATTGAAAAATCTGAAAAGCTGTTCTTAAGTCTCTTTCCCCACCCCCCACCCCCCCCACACTTTCATGTGTACACACTTGTGAGTTACAACAACAAAATTTCTACCTCTTCCCCTCAACCTTTTGCTATTAATTCTTCTGGCAAACACAACCCAGTGCTCAACACAATAGGGTAACTAATTCAACAAGTTATTCCCCATCAAAAAAAAACATAATGTAGTATAACTATTTCCGAACATTCGAGATGATTTTACTGTTTCACATAGAGCAGAACAGAGGCAAAAAAAAAAAAAGTCGATCGGACATTATATTGAAAGTATTTGACAATTTGAAAACTTCCCAATGGACTGCAATATACAGAATTTCATTTCAATTTCAAATACAAGTACTAACATACAAGGTACATAGCCCACTACTCTAAATAAAAATCCTTTTGTGCATGTGTCTGCATGTATGTGTGTGTGTTTGTGTGTGTGTCTATGTGTGTCTGTGTATATAGTGTCCTTTTTGCATTAGTTATCCAGATAAAACTATGCCCAGTAGTTCATTTTTTTTTAAAACATGGATTCAAAATGAAGCACGCAGAGCATGTGCCTGCAGGAGAGTGTGCGGCACTGATCCAGGGATTAATTAATTGTCCCATCTGCTCTTCTTCTTTCTGGGCGGCGGCTCCGGCACGGCAAAGCCGTCGTTCCCGATCGAGCTGTTTCGACTGCCGCTTCTGCTGTCTCCGTTTCTGGTGTTGTCTCCTCCTCCTCCTCCTCCTCCTCCTCCGCCGCCGCCGCTACCCCTGCTCTCCCCGGCCCTCTCTCCGTGCCGATCTCCGTGCCTGTTATCCGCGCTCCTCTCCCCGTGGCGCTCCCCGCCCCGGTCTCCGTGGCGCTCGCTGTTCCTCTCGCCGTGCCTGCCGTCGCTCCGCTCGTTGTACTTGCCGCTGGAGTGCCGGCCCCCGGAGTCCCCGTGGCGGCCGCCGTCACCGTGACGACCGCCACCGCTGCCCCCGCCTTCGGGGTGTCGGGCGGTGCCTTCCGCGTGGCGCCCACCCTCGGGGCGGGCACCGCCACCCTCGGGGCGGCCACCGCCACCCTCAGCCAGACGGTTACTGCCACCCTCTGGAGGACGACCCTTGAATTCGGGAGAGCGCCCCCCGCTGTTTTTGCTTTTCGCGCCACCGTTATTGCCGGCACCTGGAGGTTGATTGGAGGGCAGCCCACCCAGCGGGCAGTTGGGGACAATGCTCAAACTCCCAGCACTGGTCCAGTTGCTGCTGCTACTAGAGGAGCCAGTGACCTTCGGAGCAGTGCCGGTGGCCGCTATGAAGTGCGATTTGTACTGGGACTGCCGGGAAGAGCAGAGATTAAATTAACAGGCGGTAAAGTCACCGAAACGAGTGTGTGGGGCGAGTGGAATGTTAAAACGGCTGCATGATTGGAATCGATAGAGGTGTTTCACAATAATTACTAGGACTTGAATGCAAATGATTGCACCGATGAGCAAAAATTTCCTCTTCAAATTTCCAGGCGATATTTTTCCCTCCCAATGTTAAAAAAAATTATATAGAAATTTATATATGGGGAAGGGGGGAGGGGGTGGTGGGGGAAAGTGTTAGGCGTGTGAAGCAGGAATCAATAATTAACGATCTGCTCCATCACTCGCTATTTGACGGCGTGAAATTCAGTAAAGTATTAAATTATACCCAGCTCCTCATAAACGTACATCTGCTCTGAGCACAGAGCTTCAGACTGCTGCAAGCTGTTTACAACTTAAAGCATTAATTGCACAACTCAGTGACAATGCTCGCCCTGGGTTCAGATAACCAACTTCATTACCATTACCTTCATTATGCTTGTCCTAGAAAAACTAAACCAGCTTCTAATCCCTCTTCAATCCATTAAAAAAAATCCCCAATTGTACTCGGTTGCATTGCAACTGAACCTGAACAGAAATAGCAACTTCCAAATTCACACCAAGCCAAAAGCGGAGGTTTTGCCAGGCCTCTGTTTTTGATCAGATCCAGGACTCAAATTAAATGGATAAACCCACTGCAAACACTTTTGCATTCTGTAGATTATTATTGTTGTAATATTTAGAATAGATTACTGGTTTTGATCTCTTAAAAACGCAAAATGACAAAAACCGCAGAGAAAGGCCTATTCTAAAAGGCTATTGCTTAGCTCCCTTTACAACAAGAAACTACATTTATACATTAGCACCTTTCATGTCGGGGGCACGATATAAAGTGCTGGTCAGACAACAGATTTCTATCAGTTGGGAGTTAGGATTAGGAGGGCAGGGATAGGGGGTCGATCTTTTACCTGGAATGCTGCTTTCATGGCTGACATCCTATCGCCCATTGCTCCCGTGGATGGTTTATATGCTTCATAATTAGTCAGCGCATTGCTGCTTGGCCTCTCCTGTGAAAGAGGATATTTATCCAGCAGTCAGTTTGAATTAATGGGAAGTCTGCATTGTTGTACTGTCATTAACGACAAAATGTCTCAAAGCACCTTAGAATTCCTGTCACACGCAGGGATATTTTGCAAGCAAGCATGGCAACCATTTTGTGCACAATAAAGTCCAACAAACAGCCATGACCAATACGTCAAAGGATTGTTGGCCAAGACTATGAGGAAGCTCCTTTCTCTTTTCAAATAGTGCCGAAGGAACTTTATTGTCGACCCGATCAGGCAGATGGGTTCCCAGTTAACATCCAATCTGAGAGACTGTGTGTCTGCCAACATAACACTCCCTTTGACACTGTATTGGAATATCAGCTTGAACAAGTCCCCGTGTTCGGCTTGAACCCACAATCTTTCGGACCCGAGATGCAAAAGAACTACCGACTGAGCCAAGCGAGCGGT
Organism: Hydrolagus colliei; assembly: GCA_035084275.1. Lineage (NCBI taxonomy): Eukaryota > Metazoa > Chordata > Chondrichthyes > Chimaeriformes > Chimaeridae > Hydrolagus > Hydrolagus colliei. The sequence goes on from CM068768.1 coordinate 8,301,307, forward strand.
ATGTGGAGTTGTACTCTCTGGTGTGGATGAAAACATGCTGCTAAAATCACTGCGTGCAATGGTGTAATGGTTGAAACTTTCTAAAAATCCGAATCTAATCATTTATTTACTTACGGCAATATCTGAACCCAGGCCTGGACGCTCCCTATAGCCGAGTCCTCCTCCACCAATATTCAGCCTCTTCCCTTTCCCCGCTTTGTAACGGGACTTCCGAAACCATGGGTTCTACAGGTAAAGTAAAAGATTGAAGAACTCACTGTCCATCCAAACAAATCACAGTAAGGTGCAATTACCACATCACCACACATAAAGTAGATTGGGAGTGTTTATGTACAGAAAGAAACTATTTGCCCAAACGATGGAAAAACATTCATCTGAACAATATATACAAAGCACGCTCCATTTTAAAAAATCGAATAGCGTATTGTGGCAATTAATGCTCGACTAACAATCCGACTCCTTCATACCTGCAACGCCAGGTCTAACAGCTCTTTGGAAACGTACTGATTTGCTCCCTCCAAGTTACGCACCAAATCCCCAGCAAAGTTACTATCCTTGGCAGTCATTAGTGTGTAGGCCAGCCCCTTCTCTCCTGCAACGGGAAAAGTAGAGACGGAAACAGTTCACTAAAGTATTGCTAACAGCAAGCTACTAACAATCAGTGCAAAAATAGTCTGCTGGAGAAAGGAAGGTGGGGAAAGGGAAAGAAACATCAACTACCCGAGAATAGATTTATTTGGCCACTCAAAACGAATGCATCTTTTATCGACTATCTCTGGCTATCAGTACTCTGTGGTAGGCTGAGGGAGCGAAATGACAAAAAAAAAGTGCAAAAACACGTTGGTGATTGAAGCTCAGTGCCAAGAGGAAGAGAGGAAAATTTCTATAATTAGAGTCGCGACATCAATCCTACCGCTGTTTTGATCTATTCGCACACTGCAGATGTCTGCTCACCTGCTCTGCCAGTACGCCCAATCCTGTGAGTGTGTGTATCGATATCACGTGACACGTCATAATTAACAACAGTCTTAATCGACGGAATATCCAAACCACGTGCTGAAATAGAAAGAGAAACAGAATTACTCCCCATACCTGCTTATTGCCACAGATTGTTAAGACCAGAAGCAGAGTTCCATTCCACTCTCAACGATCCACGACTAAAAAATACAGTTTATTCATAAGCCAACAACAAAATTACATTTGTATAGCCACCTTTCACGTCGGGAGGAGATCCCAAGGCGCTGGAACATAAGCCAGTGTAACATTGTATACATATATGCAAAAAACATTACAACATTGTTGAACAATACATTACGCCACCACAAATAAATAACCAATTAGTGCAAATAGCATTAAACGGCAGAGCAATGCAAATAACATTAAACGGCAACCTTCTCAACTAGGTTGAGAAAAGAACAACTTGCATTGATATAGTGTCACTCACTATAATACCCTGCGGTAGCCTCCCAAACATAACAGCCAAGGACCGATCGGGCCTCCTCAACTTAAGAACATCAAGGGAAACCTCACCTGCTACATCTGTAGCTACGAGTATAGGAATAGATTTTTTCTTAAAGTCAGAGATGACTTTGTTCCTTTCGCTCTGGTCCATGTCACCGTGCAGGAGACCCGCTGTGTAGCCTTCCAGGTTGAGGTTGGAAGCCAGCTCATCGCAGTTGGTTTTCTTAGTCACGAAGATGAGGACGCTGCCAGAGGAAGTGAACTGCACGAGTCTCCTGTTAAGCCAGTTCCACTTATCGGGACCGCTCAGGAATATTTCCACAATCTGCGTAATGTCTTCGTTCGCCTACAACAAAGAAACGAAGGAAAAGTCAGCTAAATTGTATTACCTAACTAATAAAATCCAATTAGTGCCATCCGCCCAAAAGTTGTGCACCCATAGAATAGTCAATCCACTTTACAGTATATTTTGTGAAGTGCTTTGAGACATCTCAACATAAGGCACTAAATAATGCATTGATTATTATATTATTATTACTGTTATTACAGTAGAACTAGTGCAAAAGTGCCACGACTGCCTGCGTTAGAAGCCCAGCATTCACCACAGAAGCTCTGACTCTGTGAGATGGCAAAAAAATAAACCTTCAATAATCTGGGGGGGAAGAGCTATAGTGGAGTCAAGTGCACAAGGATTACAGACAGTATCCTTATCCACTAGTGTTTCCTGGTCCCAGTTTGGAAGGTACTGAACTGCCTGCTCATGCACTAGCCTTTTGCAGTTCAATAAACTGGCTTCAAACACTTGATAGATAATTCGAGAGCACAGTCTTGCCCCACCATGCCAATTGTCTAACAGATGGCTGGTCTCTGCCCCTTAGTGTGGTTAAGTGTGCCATTACCTCGCCAATGTCTCCCTGTACCACACGGATGGGATCAATCAGGATGTCTCGTGCCAGCCTCTCAATCTTCTTTCGGAAAGTAGCACTGAAGAGCAAAGCTGAAATAAAATACATCAAGGAGATGATTCTGACAATGAGTATAATTTAAACCGAACCTAACTAGTCGATGTGTAACTTATCCGAAGTTAACACCTTTTCCGAAGTTAACACCTTTTCCCAATTACTCTTTATAGCAGCAATTCCTAGAAACCACCAGCTGTCTTCCAATAAAGATTATGAGGTTTCAGATTCACAGACCAATTGTAGCACAACCTTTTAAACAGTTCAATACTTTAGTTTAGTGGGCGAAATGCGGCAGCCAATTGCGCAAAGCAGCGTCCCACAAACAGTCATGGAATTAGTTGCCAAATTATTTATTTCCCCCCCCCCCCACCCACCCATATCAATGCTATTTACGATTCTACAGCTCAACAAGATGCAGCAGAAAGGAAACATTTTGAAGCACACAAACACTGAATCACAGTTACAATTAGGCCCAAACGTATGAGTTTTAAGGAGCAGCAGAACAGCTATCAATGCCAACACAACACATCTGGATCTTACAAAGTAAAATTGCTCCCTGGCCTTAAGGTATTTCTTATATGGAATGGAGAGGTAGTAAATAAGACACTTACTCTGTCTGTCTGGGCGAACATGACTGGCTATTGATCGCACCTGGTACTCTGTAAAAATAAATAAAGAACAAAAGTTAGAACACCATACCCTGAAGACATCCAGTGTTCTGAATTTGCAATTTTATATGGTGACAGCACTGTCTCTCTTTCTGCTTACCGAACCCCATGTCAAACATTCGGTCAGCTTCGTCAAATACTAAATAGGTTGCACGCTGCAGGTTGGTAGCCTTCTTCTTCACGTGATCTATTAACCGACCCTGGAGGTGGGGTGGGGGTGGGTGTGGAGGGAGAGAGAATGAGAGTAAGGATTGAACAGTTTGACACCATGATGGATACCAGTATACTATATATAGCTTACACAATATCGAGTAATTGTTTTCACTAAAACTGTGAACCTGCTTTACAGATTCTCTTTCATGATTAAAAACAAAAAAGCACAGTGTAGTGGAGCCAGTAGTGCAGCTTGTGCGACAGTATTTAACAAAGAGGTATTAATATTGATTGCTCACACATCTCTCAGTTAAGGATGGCTCTGCAAATCTAACACTTTTCTAGCCTTTATACTCACTGGGGTGCACACGACAATCTCTGCTCCTTCCTGCAGTGCCTTTGCCTGCTCCCACATGCTGCCTCCACCATACACTGCCACGGATCTCAGGTTATAGGCTTTGCCAAACTTCCGGCACTCTGAATGAATCTGAAATCAAAACGCACGTCAGACAGGGAGAGGACAAGTGCTTTCCCTGGCACGTTGAAAACCAACTACCTGCACACAATAAAACAACAACAACAAAATTACTGCGATTCTAGTGGTATTTCACCAGCTTGCAGCCGTTGGCAGTACCTGCTGGCAGAGCTCTCTGGTAGGGCAGACAATCACACCAATGGGGCCATCTCCAGGTTCCAGCTCCTTCTGATCCATGATGTGGACCAGCATTGGCCAGATGAAGGCTGCGGTTTTACCGCTCCCAGTTTTGGCGATTCCGATCATGTCCCTGCCCCCCAGTGCGATGGGGACACCCTGCGTTCAAACACATGGACACAATCAACAGCACAGCTAAATCACCTCTGTCAACAAATAGCTGCTTGAGCAATCTTTGCCTGTGCAACTCTTAACAGTCAAAACTCAATATCAGGGTTTAGATCCATCAGACACGCAACAGAAAAATGTAACTGATTTGAAACACAGCATTCCAAACAAAACAAAATCAGACAAAATTGTGAATGATCAATCAGATTGCTGACCACAAAAAGTGGTTAGGATACTGAATGTATGTCAATCGGAGAGTATCAATATTTTCAATCCGAAATGTGCAGTGTCCACAAGGAAAAAAAATCTAAAGACTCTAAACAGTAAATGTTTCCTCACCAACTCCCACCACTCCCCACCGCCACATCTAAAATCTAAAATAAAACTCTTAAGTTTCCAGAACCCACAGGTAGCAGCTAGACTAATACCTGACACTGAATGGGTGTTGGCTGTGTGTATTCGGACTTCCGGATCTGATGCATCAGCTGCTCGTCAAAACCAAAATGAGCAAAACTGCTGCAAGTTTTGGGAGCGTCGGCACCAGAGATCTGTACAAAACAAATAGCAGAAACATTGAGAAAATAAGACAATTTCAGAACGAAACTTGTTATTAAAAAAACTTGAATAAAACTTTAACATCACTACTCTTTTTCTCCTGTTTGTATTTATATATCTATTCAATTAACAACTCAGTTTTACCTGCTATGCTCCCCTGCAGTGCAGCAATTAAAGCAACAAATAGAAGCAATATTGAACAAAAAAAATAATTTGGTCACTCAATCCACAACTGTTTGTGCGATACTGTTGTGTGCAATTGGCTGCCACTTCAGCCTACAAAATATAGTCAATTCACTTTATAATATATTCCGTGAAGAGCTTCGGAACATCTCAACACCATGATGAGGCCCTATATCAAATGCAAATATTATTATTATAATAATACAGTAGTAGTATATGCTGACATGAGAATAAATTGAGAGAGATCATTATTCCAGCTTGAGTCTCTACTTCTCTTTTCAGAATGTCGGCTTCTACGATTCTGTCAACTCTCTAATCTGTACTGGCTCCAAACATTCTAGGTCATTTACGGTGTTGGTATAGCTGAGAACATAACATGCCAATTTATGTCCTACTCTGTCTCATCTGCCAGCAGTAGGAATCAATTTGCAAAAAGAAAAACGGACAGAATGTGAGCCTCACAGCAGCTGATAATAAGCCGTAATTCAGAAATTTTATTTCATGAAATATTGCAATTTCACTGAAGGAGCCACAGCAATTCCACACTACAGAAATGATGTGAAGACATTGGAAAGGGTACAAAGAAGATTTACTAGGATGGTGCCAGGATTGAGGGACTTCAGCTATGAGGAGAGGCTAGATAAGCTAGGGTTATTCTCTCTGGAGCAGAGAAGATTGAGGGGAGACCTAATAGAGGTTTATAAGATCATGAGGGGTTTTGACAGGGCAAATAGAGAAAAACGATTTCCACTCGTGGGCGAATCTGTGACTCGTGGTCACAGATTTAAAATAGTTTCAAGGCGAAGTAGAGGGGAGCTGAGGAGAATTTTTTTCACTCAGCGAGTTGTTCGAATCTGGAATGCATTGCCTGAAAAGGTGGTGGAGGCTGATTCGATAACAACTTTTAAAAGGGAATTAGATCTTTATTTAGGGAGAACAGGTCTATTAGGCTATGGGGAGCGGGCAGGGCAGTGGGATTGAATCGCTCTTTTCAAAGAGCCGGCACAGACTAGATGGGCCGAATGGCCTCCTTTTGTGCCGTAAAATTCTATGAATCTATGAATTCAATCAGTGACTAAAAAAATGATTTTTTAATTTGCCAATGGCTGTAGTTACCGATATTCATTTAGTGTACTTAGAATTAGAATATTATAAAACAAGGCTATACTTCTAAGCAATTAATTGATTTGCTTAGAAGCAAAACCGCTGCTACACGGAAGGCAAGGATTATAGCAGGATTAAAAGCAAATGTTTTTAGTATGAAAACAAAACTTTCTGTTTTTTTTGCCTCCTCCTCTGTGGATCATTAATCATTGGCAGCATCGCTCCCATTCCTACCTACTAATTACGAAAGTAAAGTAAAATCTTCACAATACAATATAAAATGTATTTACCATTTTCTGTATCTGAAACTTTCTCTAGACGAATTTTAGCTGGGAAACCAGCAACAAAGAGGCACAATATCAGGATTGTTTAGAAAAAAAATGTTATGGGAGATTTTGAAGGAATTTCATCCTTCACAAGAGTTTGAAATCCAGTACCATAAACGGCTGGACATTAATGGAATCAAACCAAAAGACAACTGGAAATTGCTGAAAAATTATGCGCTTAGGGGAAATTCCAAACTCACCCTCAGGTTCAGCTTCTGTCTGAGTTCGTCTAATTGCACTGGTGTAAGCTTGGCCAACTCCTCATGTTCAATGTAGAAGTTCTTCTCAAATGGCTGGTACTCGATCTGAAAAAGGGATTTAAAGTCACGAGAGGTGAACTGTAACAATGTCATTCCACAATATCAGATTTTTTTTTCCCCCCAGCAAATCGCTGGTGCGATTTTGCTAATTCATCCAATGAGTAGTTGACTGCCTTTGAGGTTCCATAAAAGAAACAGAATGTGCTATGTACAGAGTACATTTTCTACTATTCCCTAATTTAGTGAGATCTTGGTGAATTCTCAAGATTTCTGCCTACCTCAGAGTGGTCGCAGGGAGGCAGGGGATCAATCACTTTCTTTAGCGGAGGGATAGGGTTACCATCACTGTCATATTCCATATTGTCCTCATCCTCCTCTGGAACCACACCAGCATTCGGATTTTCAGCCATGTACCTAAAGTAGGCTTCCTGCACACAAACAAAAACCACAAGTCAACCCAGAGAGAGAATTCTATGTTGCGAAGTACACTGAAACCTTCAGCATCTATTTTAAAATCAAGGTGAAAAATTAATGGGGGTTTTATTGTACAGTACTGCTTAATCCTACTACTATACCTTGTGAAAAGGTGACTTGATAAAGGGCAAGAGATCAGTAACTATTCCTTTCTGCCACTGTTCTGCCTTGGATTAATTGGTCCACTGTTGCTCATTCTACACTCAACCTTGTTTTTTCACAGCGCATGCTTTGTATTTTCTCACGAATAATAATAAATAATAATCCTGGCATTTGATATTGCGCTTTTCACGTCTTCTAGACATCTCAAAGTGCTTCACAGATTGTACTGTAAAGTGAATTGACTGTATATACGTGGGCGAAACACAACAGCCAGTTGCACACAGCAGTATCTCACAAACAAGTGGCTTTTTTGTCGTATCCGTGCTGCCTCTTGATTTCTTTGTTTCTGCAATCAACATTTGTCTTTCCATTTAAAAAAAACTTCCAGGTCTTGCTTGGCTGTCTCCTTAATCTTATATTTGCTTCCTTCTCTCCACCCCCTTTACAAACTTAGAAGCAAGTGATCAGCTGAGCAGCAACGCAGAAGAGAACACTATTCAGCTACTGTGAATACTTCTCAAGTTTAATACAGCAACAACAAAAACAATAGTTAAAACTCAACTCTACTCTGACAGCTTGGTAATGGGTTGAACTTCATTTATCAAACTTGCATCTCAAGTAAAAATGCTGTGCCTTAAGAGTTCTGTATTAGATTTAAAACAGCCCCAAAAGAGTTTCAATTTAGATAAATTGCACGAGTTATCAATTGTACGAGCCACATCTAAAATTAAAGTCTTAACAAACCACAAAAGGAATCCTGGGGGAAAACATTCATTGTAATGAATTAAAGAGAGACATCATACAGAGAAAATCCATTGCACTGTACTACACGGAAGGAAATGTATAGCAACAGATTTTTCTAAATTCTGAAAACAGTAGACAGTAATAAGTAACAAATGAGGAACAATTTTTTGTGGGGAGGAGGGGTGGCGGGGGGAGGTAGAGAGGGTGGTGTTGAGTTACATTATACCACAGGAGCACTAAAAGTTTCTCATTCATTTAAATACACAGCAGAGTTACACTGCAGCCTAAAGTCAGCAGACAGTTACTGGTATGGCCCGAAGTACTGAAAGTTATCATTCACATAGTTGATAACAAGCAACCAGCCACCAAGCCACAAAACATGGCACAGAAAAGTGGTTAAGCAATAGTTGTCGATAGGTGAACCAATAGCCACCTGAATGACCTGTGGCAATGCTAGTTTAAATTGGCTTTGGCTGGTGAATTGTCTTCGTCCCCCACCAACCACACCACTTTCAATTCATAATCCATAACAGGGTCGCTGAAAAACAGCAGTTGTGTGATCACGCTGCTATGGAGAATGAAAGCGGATCTTCCCTTTACAATAAAGGATAAATTTGTTTTGACAGAAAGCTGCAACACACACCGTCTAGCCAAGCTTTGCTCTTTACCAAAGACTGGTGCAAACTGAAGGCTACAGTGACTACATGATGATCTGCATGTTATTTTCAATATATGCAAAAAAGACTGCATAAGGACTCACATGATCATCTTCCTCTTCAATGTCATCCCTTATACCCCTGTAAAAACAAACGGAAAAACCAACTCCCTGCAACTATTCAACAGACCCAGCGTGATTGCATCAAAGCATGAAATGATCACATTGTGAATATACCTACATGTTCCCAACTTGCACTATATGTTTGCTGTCCTACACAGTTCAAACATCAAGGAAATGAAAACCGCATATGTTCAGTAAATATTCTGACAGATAATGATGACTGCACAGCATCTGCTAAAAGCCACTAATGGGAGTTGAGCATTTTCAAAACATGTTTAGTCTACCAAGTTTTTTTTTGTTAGTGACCTGTGTTTAATTTGGGATCAACGACTCCCGTCCTACCCCAGTGTATCTTCTTTTAAAGCCACATCCGCAAAGAGAAATGCAGACTACTCCCATGAAAGCAGTTCCTGCTATTAAAATTAAATGGAAATCAGGAGGAAGGTCTTAAGAATTGCTTTAAGTCAATGAAGTCAAAGTGAAATGTTGCTCAACTAATCGGGTTTGAAGCAAAGGAGATGCTGATTCTTTCAGATGAATAAATTGAAACCCACACTGCCTTTTCTACATGTTACTAATATTAATTCTGTGTGTCAACAACGCAGACCGTCAGGTATCCGAAAGGATTAGCCAAATGTTTTCTAAATCACCTTTGTTGCATTGGTGAAAGCCTAGCAGGTTTATTGAAGAAAAACGTGAAGGAAACAGGTTATGATTTAAAGATCATGCTAATATTAAAACATAATACTAGGCTGTACTTTTCAATATGCCTCAGCAATCTAATCTCAGACAAGAGAAAAATTCACAACCGTTCGCTGCAGATAAACAATGGGCAAAAGCAATGATCATCTTAACTATAGCATGATATGGTTTTAAGGAGTTTATGTTGTTTTCTTTGATTGTAAATCTATAGAGAATATGAGTTGTGGATTGAAAGGTTATCAAGTCTAAACTGATCTTAATTTAAGATATTGCATGTCAGAAAAGGTAAATGCATTGCCATTTTGAGATGTTCTAGGCAACAATAAAAGTGGCATTTGGCTATTTTGGAGCATAAGTTAAGGAAGCCGAATCTGGGTGAAATTCACATGCCCTAGTCCGTTGCTAGACGGGGTCACAAAAGTCACAAAGGGAAAGTCATATAAACCACGCAGAAGGCAATGATTCCATTTGAGTCCAGGAGGATTTTACTCCATTCCTCATAAAGGAATGCAATTGAGATGGGATTTCATTTCAAAACTTTTCAGCACAACTCCTCACTTGATCCCAAAATGAGCAGTTAGGGATAATTTGCTCTTAAAGCTCTGCACAATCTCAACTGCAATTCATTAAACAGATGTAGTGAAGGTGCCTTCTCTGCTCGGTGCTGTAGTACAGCCTGGGGATGTCTTTGCTCAGTGTTGAGTGTGGCTTTTAAGATCAAGATACAAAATAAAGTGTATTAAAAAATAATTATTGCTTGACAAGAAGGCTGAGGCATATTGATTCAATATGATGAGTGAGAAATACTCTAAATACAGCTTATTCTAAAGATGCAGTCACAAATGAGCTTTGAGAAGAAATAGTAATGGTGAGTAGGAATGGGGCTTACTTTGCATTTTTCTTATCGCTTTCCTTTTCATCGAGTCTTTTGATATCTTTTGCTGCTTGGTCCTGAAATAAAAAACACCATTTGACATCAAGAGAAACACACAATCAGAGTAGGTCTTAGCTGATAACCCACAAAGCTGGTGTATGGGGAAGGTACTTGATTTCAGTACTAGTGGGATTCCACGAGCAGTATTTATAGGGAGAAAAGAAAGTCTATGGTGAACTGATTAAATTCCAAATTATCCCCTTTACTAGGGAACGGCGATATGGGAATTTTCCGGATATGGATATATCGGTTGGCTCATATCGAGATATACCGAAATTTTCAGTTTTTTCGTACTGCGCATGCGCGCGCGCATCGGAGTGCGCGCGCATTCCGGGTGCGCGCGCATTCGGGGCCTATCTTCTCAGGAGGTAAATATCTTTCTCTCTCTGTGTCTCTCATCTCTCCATCTCTGTGTTTTTCTGTCTGTGTCTCTCTATGTCTCTCTCCCTCTCTCCTCTCTCACATCCCCCCCCATCTCTATCTATCTGTATATTATCACATCCACCCCGTCTCTCCCCCGCCCCCCCCACCGCCGTCCCTCTCTCGCACCCCCCACCCCCCGTCGTCTCTCTCCCCCACCACCACCCCCAGCCGTCTCTGTCTCCCTCCCCCCCCCACCCGCCGTCTCTCTCTCCCTCCCCCCCAGCCGTCTCTCTCCCCCTCCCCCCAGCCGTCTCTCTCCCCCTCTCCTCTCCCCCCCCGCCATCTCTCTCCCCCCCTCCCCCCCCCCCAGCCGTCTCTCTCCCCCTCTCCCCCCCAGCCGTCTCTCCCCCCCCCCCCACCCACAGCCGTCTCTCTTCCCCCACCCCTTGCATACCTGTATTATGTATTCGAGGACTATGAATACAAGATGGCGGCTTTGCACCTCGGTCTGTGCATTGTGTATAGAGATGAGCATTCTGGGTCTTGTAGTTGATTGTGCTCGCATCCCGATTTTTTACCTCGATATACCGTTTTTCGATATATCGGTATTTTTAAAATGTCTATATCGGCATACCGATATGAAAATCATATCGGGTTTTACCGATATACTGCCGTTCCCTACCCTTTACATATAGCTAAAATACATTTAAAAATAAATCTTAGTTCGAGCATGAAAACCTAGCTGAAAACTGGACAAACAAAAAATGAAATGATGCTACACAAGATCCTAAATGGATTGATAAAGTAAAGCCAGACCAATTACTTTCAGATATGCCAAAGCAGTTGGAGAAGAGAGCACAGGTTCAGGGGCATGGAGGGCAAGTTTAAGACAGGAGGACAGACAGCGGATAGCATTTCTTTAAAGAGGAGAAAATCAACAGCTGCAAAGGGTTATGAAGAATGGTGCCTTAAGCTGGGACTCTGGGACTAATTTAAGAAACCACTCAACACAGTAAATGTGAAGACAGTGGTGAATATTATGAAGAATCGGGTCAAAAGAGCTTTCTCTATCTGAAACTCATAATAATAATAATCCTTGCATTTGATATAGTACTTTTCACATCTTATCGATGTCTCAAAGCACTTCATAGAATACATTGTAAAGTGGATCGACTGTAAATTTGTGGGCGAAACACGGCAGACAATTGTGCACAGCCGTGTCCCACAAACAATCGTGGATTGAAATGACCAATTTATTATAGTTTTTTTTGTCGTGGCTTGTACTCTTAAATAGTTGAAGTGATTATTTCAGCCATGTAAAAGTTGCAGTAAAACTCTACTTATGTAATTTGATTACCTCCACTTCAGCCATATATGCATCCAAAGGATCCTCTTCACTATCATCAGAATCTCTAGTTTTTGAAGCGAACTGCTGTCTGGTTGGAGAGTTCTCTGCAGGGATGTACGGTAAATCCACCTCGGCTGAATTATCATCTTCATCATCATCTTCAAAATATCTGAAAGAACCATAAGAAAGAGAAATTAAGGAGTCTGTTGGGTTACTCTGTTGTCTTTCATTGACTGGGCAATGAATTTTATTAAGCATTTAGTTTTGCAACAAGGTTTTGGCAGTCGTAGCCAACTAGTCCATCCAGCCAGCTTCAGGCAAGATTCCTTCAAACCTCAATCTCATGACCTAATAATTCTAAATCCTTATCATTTTCAGAAAATTGGCTAGTTACTCTCTGAAACTATTTATTAGTTTCCTGTTCTATAATAGTTATAGCTGTTAATCTGATCCATCTGACCATTTAAAAAAAAACTTATAACAACATTCTAAGGTTTGCTGTGAAAATAAATTCCAGTTTACAAGATGCAGAATAGATACTCACGCATTTTCTTCGTCAAAGTTTGGGCGTTTTGATCCAACTTTGTAAAAGCAGGGTGTCTGAGATTGGCCTTTCCCATAGCCTCCACCGGGGCCCATTGCACCAAATACAGAGTGGGATGTCTTTGGCAGATTTGATTCATCTTTCTTTCCAGTTGCTATGGCAAAACCACCAAAGCCAAATCCCCTCTTTCCACCGGTACCTCCTTTATTCCAATTCATGATTTAGCTGCACAAATAAGTTAAATAAGTATTACGAGAGTTCTCCAAAATGCCTTCAGCTTGAGAGGTTATCCATAATAAAGAGACCTGTAGGTATTTACCTTGCCCAGTGACTATTGTTCTTGCGTGGGCCTAAATAGTGTGCTGTCAAACTATTAGATTGCAATATAGACACGTCAGTCTATCGCAATCAATTTATGTATGCACATCTGTTTGTACAGACGCACACTCTGAAACAGCAGGATGATGATTAGTACAGGAGTATGTTTAGGATTTTTGTTCTTCCAACCCCAATGGTAATCCAAAATTGGGATTTAGCAAAAGGCCTGGATACAATCAAAGTTTATGGCACCTGAATGCGAGAGAAAGAGGGGCTCGCACAGCATGGCACTATAGGGGGCAATACAACAACAACAACAACAACCTGGATTGATATAGCGCCCTTCATGCCTTATGGCGTCTCAGAGCGCTTCAATAACACCTGACAGAAGTTATATCGGTCATATACGTTGTGCCATGACCACACGTTTTCACACCCACAAAGAGGGCTAGTCCTAAAAATTCTCGGATGTCAGGTTCTTTTGATACAGGTACCCTTAATCACAGTAAAGCTTGCCCCCCGCCCCCCCCCCCCCCCCCCTCCCCACCACCCCACTACTCCACCACACACATACTCTTCTATCAGCACCTTGGGACGAACTCCGGTCTTGAAAGACGCTCTATAATTGTAATTTTTGTTTGTTTGTTTGTTGTTTCCCCCCCACCCACCCCCACTCCTTCAATTGTCTTCCGAGGGTGTAACTCGAGTCGAGCGTTCTGTCACGACACTAAAGAAAAGAAAGAAGAGCTGGTCCTTTAAGATTCCATCGCACGCAACCTAAACTAAGACATGCATTTCAGTACAGAAGTACAGTAAATGGGAAAGGCTTGGTCCAGTTAGCATGGAAGGCTAGCCTAGCTAACTACAGCTGCAGCTCATAAGTAGAGTTTTAAAAAGGGTACGAAAAAAAAATACCACACACGCAGCAGCTCCCGACCGACTAAGATGCAGCCAACACAGCTGGGAGCAACGAGTGGATTTACGAAATAAACAAAATAAAAAGCAAGTGCTAATCTAACCCCCCCCCCCCCCTCCTCCTAGATTAGCACTACGATTCTCGCAGGGACCAGGCCCTACACAAGCATCCATCTCATCTCCTCTTCTCCCTTTCCCCCCCCCCCCCCCCCCCTCCTCCTCCTCCCTCACACATACACACAGAGAGACACTCAATGGAAAGGGGGGGATTGTTTACGCACTTTCTTTCTCCTTTGTTGACTTAGATGAAAAGAGGAGGGTTGGAAACCGCGATCGCCTTCGCCTTTATAGCCCCAGGTTGGTGGGTGGCTCTTGGCTTTGCCGTTTGCTCTCTCTCTCTCTCTCCCTCTCTCGTCGGTTGTCTCGGTCTTGGTTCGGGCAGGAGGGCGACTTTGTCGGGCGGACTCTTTTCTTTCTCTCTCTCTGTCTGTCCCTGGAGGCCTGGGTTTCTCTCTCGGGGGCGCCGTGTATGGTCGGGAGGGGGTAGTAAGCGTGTGTGTTTGTGGGTGGGTGGTGGGGGGGGAGAGGAGGGGAGGAGTGTGTACTATGATATACGAGGAGTGTTACGGAGGTCCAGGTCGAGGCCTGCGCTGCGGGGATGGGGATGGGAGGGGAAGGGGTGGAATGGGATGGCGGGGGGGGGAGCTCTAGGTGTCTGGTTGTGGTCACTCAGGCTCAGTCAGGCCCAGGGTCTCAGTCGCGACAACACAACGGACTGACTGACAGACAGACAGACAGACAGCCTCCCTCCCGCCATCCGAGCATGCGCGCGCACCGCCTCTCTCATCAACACACATACACACACGCGCGAGCGCAAAAAACCCCGACTTTTACCTCAGAGAGACAGACAGAGAATCTCACTCACCCACCCGTTTGATCAGTATTTTGTTTGTTGTGTGTGATTCGTTTTTTTTTTAAATGATATGTTTAAAAATTTACCTCACGTTTGTTTCTTTTCTTCTCTCATGCGCGGAGGCGGGGCCTCCCTCTCCTCCTCGTCGTCGTCGCCGCCGCCGCGTCGGGTGAAGGGTCACCGATCTTTCCTTCCTTTTTTCTTTCGCACCCACTTCCTTCCTTCTTTCGTCGTCAAATGAAATTGCCCCCTTTTTGCTTTACCTCAACGATCCGGTTGCCCGTCGAAAAAGCCGGCGTCCGTTGGCTTGGAGGTTTTTCTCTCTCTCTCTCTTTCCAAACCCACCCCCTCCCTCCCCCCCTCTCTCTGTCCCTCACTCGCTCTCCCGTCTCGCTCTGAGGCGAGGAGGTCACTGTGGGAAAGCCAGGCCGCAACCTAACTTGCTGGCCCCCGGGTGGAAGGCGGGAACCCGGGGTGGGCGGGGGCGGACAGTAAAATTATGATTGGCGGCGAGATTAACCAATGAGGAGCCGAGCCGCCGTTTGACCGGCCCGTCAATCACAACGAACAGTCACAAGCGTGCGGGGGTGGGGAATAGGGGAGGCGGGACATCCGGCAGTAGGTCAGCTTACCTTGCCGGGGTTGGGATAAAGGGGAGGAGCGGGCGGGGGGAAGGTTGACTGCGACGCGCGACAAGAAGCTTCATAGAAACTTTCTGTCAGGTTGGTGTCAGTTTAATTACTCAGACTCGCCTCGGATATCGTCGCTTACGGTTTGCGGCGAAGGGCATCACCTGAACAATCGTGACAGTCATGGTTTGCGTCGCCCGCCCGATCGATCGCTGATCTGTTTTGCCCTCAGTGGGAATGGATGGACGGTTGGTTGGGATGGATGTCTGAAAGAACAGGCCCCCTCCCCCTTTGTCTAGCCTGGCTGCTGTCTTGTTGTTATCATTAATAACACTATACTAGTAATAATTATTATTTTAAACAGCACGTCTTTCCGGAACGTCTCAAAGCGCTTCACTGAATGTACCGTGAAGTGGGTTGAGGGACCGTGTCAAAATATTATTGATTTTGATTATTTTTCGACTTAAAAACATCCGACTGAATGAAACGGCACCGGCCGAAATAACATCAGAAGTGTTTGGCAGAGAATTGCTGTCGAATCGTAGTGACGGGAGCAAACGCTGTGACCAATTTGTCAACACGGCAGTGTCGCGCTAAGATCCACCTGTACTTTCTCTGTGAACCTCTGGTGTTACACAAATTGCTCAGTACTCGATTCAAAAATAGTTTGCTCTTTAATGAAAGCCACACTATATATACGCAATTTGCTGGAAACATCAGTGGCTCCGTGGTTAAGAGCACTCGCCTTTACAAGCCCGTGAGTCCTACATTTAAATCCAGGCAGCTCAGGGTGAAACCGTGGGCAAGTTTCCTTACTCCACATGCCTGATGATAATCCTTCAAAAAACAAAACCTGTAATAAATTGGTCATTTCAATCCACGCCCAAATGCGTGATCTACATTCAAAAGAAGGGGATTTATGCAGGACTTGATGGACTCCTTAATTAATAATAATAATTTTGATTTATATAGCGCCCTCCACGCCAGACGGCGTCTCAGAGCGCTTCAAACATAATTAAGATTATGTTTGCTTCAATTTGAGGATGTGGATTTGAGCAGCTTTATCGAGGACGTGCTATACAGTCAAAGGTTTTATACAATCAAGTCGTCTGAAGCATTGACTGTCCAGCGTCTTAGGACGTCCTTCCGATGTGAAATGCGCTATATAATGGAATTTTTTTATCGTTGTTGTTTGCAGATTAAATCTGCTCACAATGCGAATGTGAGCTAATTCTCTCACAGACAATGCCATCATTTCCTTCCTACTGAAAGGAAAACTGGACAATGTTTTACAATAAATTAATATTTTGTTGCCCTCTGTTTAATTGTTACTCTAATTACCATCTTCCTTTCTCACTAGATTTCTTAATGGAAGTGCCAGTTTGGTGACCATACCAGCGTTCCCATGTCATTTCTGGTCAGTGCTCCATGTGGATTTGAGGAGCTTTATTGAGGACTTGCTGTACAGTCTTAAAGTTTTATACAGTATAAGCAAATCATTTGAGCATTGTAATAATTTGGGGTGAGATGGGATTGCTGTGTTTACATGAAACTAGTTGCAACATGGGATTTAAGTTTGCTGATTTCTGCCTTTAAAGGCAACATCACTATAAAAGGCAAGCTATTTGCTTGTGATCTTCAGAAACGAAACTGGCTGTTGCGATCTCCGTTCTCTCAGTCTACTGCGGGGTTTTGAGGAAATTAAAAAATGTGAATTTTTCTCATCTTGGGGAGGGTATGTGGGGAGGTTGGAAGTGAAAGACTTGTGAAAATCACCACGATCACTAACATCTGATGCCTTTCATTTTTTTGTGAATTCCTGAGAGCAGAAGTGGGTGTCCGAGAAACTCAGTGTGGAGAGTCTGCAGGACGTGGGACTGTTTGCTGGTAAGTTTGTTCTCTGCCATGTTGTACAGTATCTTGTCACATTTATGTGTGGCCAGGGGAGGAAGTCAGGAACTGCTGTAACTACCAGTACTGAGTGTGGGTTTGAGTGTAGCAGCTGATGGGTATGCTACCTGCGTTCATATAATCTATGCTTGCCCAATTCTTTTTGACCCACAACTGAAAGTCAACATTTAGTTTCTTTACTTCAGAGAGACCTCAGACAGAATATCAAAGAAAGGTGAGTGTCCAATGCCAAGACAGTGTGATCTTGGTGCCTGCATGCTTGCAAATTCCTGTCCTGTCATGCAGTGTACTTATTGTTGTCACAGTTGCATTTAGGGATGTTATCCCCTTTTGCATGCCCAGTATCTATTGCTCCAAGGATTTTTATTTTGCTGCCTTGAATATAAAAAGGTTGCTTTTTGTTTTCTTTTAGGATTTGATTTGCTTAGGATTTGATTTGCTTTATATGTGTTTCTTACATTCTGTGGCATGTCAGCTTGAGGTTGAGAAAT
The DNA here is from genome assembly GCA_035084275.1 of Hydrolagus colliei. NCBI lineage: Eukaryota > Metazoa > Chordata > Chondrichthyes > Chimaeriformes > Chimaeridae > Hydrolagus > Hydrolagus colliei. The sequence goes on from CM068768.1 coordinate 8,318,965, forward strand.
TGCTGTTGTTTTTATCAAATGGGATGTATACTGCAGTTTGTGATTTGCAGTTTCTATTTGCAGTTTGTAATGCAGTGTTTGAAAATGGTTTGCAATTCAATGTGTGTGGTTTGTAATACAGTACGTATCTGGTGTGTAAAGCCGTTAGTATTATAGTGTATCTGGGGGTTCTGAGCTGTTATAATGCAGTGCCTGGTTTGTATTAGCAGTGTGGTTTGTCAGCGGTTTGTAATGGAATGTATTATGCAGTTGGTGCTGCATCGAGCAGTGCAACGCAGGTTGCAATTGATGCTCCCTCGCATGATGGGTTCCCGATCGTACCATAAGAGAGGGGTTGGAAATGCTTGCAAGCCAATGTACGATTTTCAGTTGTGCTGTTCACAGATCACCTGCTCCCCCAGGAGGGTCAGATCTCCCAGGCGAGTCAGGGTGTGTGGTTCAGGAGACCTGAAGGTAGGGCGAGAAAAGAAAACATCTAAGCACCTTTGTCTTGAGCTGAGTCCAAGTGGCTAATTTACAGGCATCAGTAGATATGTTGAGGGAAGCAGTCTGCACAATTCTACACAGATTGTTACTAGGCAGTTTTAGCCGAAATGGCCTTCTATTGTAGATAATAGATTTCTGCTTGATAAAGTATTGTTTTCACCTCTTTAAGAAAACTTAAAGGAAATAAACTTTAAACGTTCACATTGTTGAGATACCTCTAATGCAGTCTGTATTAAACATGTTTTTGTCTGTTTCTCCTTCCTCAGACAGATGAACACTCAAAGGGACACACTGTGTTCTCCCAGAACTGGGAGACGATGAGTACGTTACCAGCTGACAGTAGTTCCTATGAACTACTGCAAGTAATCGGTAATTTATATATAATATATACACACATGCACACATCTTTAACCTTTTGGCCATTAGTTGTCTTAGATGATGTAGTAGGCAGATTTCATTGACAGATTTCATTGTTCACAATGGAGATAGATAGATAAATACTTGGGATGACTGCAGCTATTGTGTGCTCATCTCCCATTATCATTAACATCCCTGTTGGCTCTAGGGATTGGTAAATTGCTTTGTTTGTTTCCTTAAAGGTAATGGGTTTGAGGACATTCTGACTGTGAGCCTGGCCAGGTATAAACGCACTGGGGAACGGGTGACTGTTCGTAGGATTAATTTGGACTACTGCACCAATGAGATGTTTACTTTATTACAGGTAAAACTTTACAAAATCTGTCCTTGGAATAATCAGTAGGTATAGCTGCCTTTCCTTTCAATCTAATTCTTTAAGTCTGCCTTATTTTTAAATCAGTGAAATAATTCATTCACATACAATCAAAGCCAGATTGTCACGTGGTTGGCCTAACGGTAAGCTGTGTTTCTCATTAGGGAGAACTCCATATCTCTAAACTCTTTCACCATCCCAACATATTGCCATACAAAGCCACGCTGATAGCTAACAATGAAGTGTGGGTCGTGACTCCGTTCATGGAATATGGTAAGTTTTCTTTGGCATTGATTTCCTACACTTTATAATACTGTGACTTATCTATTCGGTCCATCGTGTATGTTGCTCCTTATTTGCCCACTGCAGCGCAACTCTAATCCCATTCCTCCACTCTATTGTTAGTGTCTGCGCTGGTGTTCGCTCCCCTTCTCTCTCTACACTTCCCTTATTCCATGTGTGCCGGCTTCCCCACTAGTTCTAGGAATTTATATTCCCAGTCTTTACCAGTATGCTTCCGTGTAATAATAATAATCCTTGCATTTGATATAGCGCTTTTAACGTTTTCTAGACTGTGTCTCAAAGTGCTTCACAGAATATACTGCAAAGTGAATTGACTATATTTGTGGGTGAAACATGGCAGTCAATTGCGCAGAGCAGTGTCCCACAAAGCATGTAGGGGAAGGAACGAAAATGTTTTGTTCAGAATGCCTGTATCTAGTCCTTATCTAGGCTCTAGTCCTAATTCTCACTCATATGTGATCTGATTTTTCTTAGGTTCTGCCAAAGATCTCATGAACAGCCACTTCACAGATGGATTGGGGGAACTTACTATTGCATACATCCTGCAGGGGGTGCTAAAGGCTTTGGATTACATTCATAGAATGGGCTACGTACACAGGTTAGCTCTTGTGTCAATATTTGTTAAAGTGAAACGATTACAACTTGCTTAGGTTTGCGGGTAGAAATTGCTGAAACATTTTATCAGTAGCTCGTTGAGCGCTGTGTGCATAATTTTAGAATTTACTGCTTGCTCTCTTTGTAATTTAAGTAGCAATGGATCGCATTAGAGTCTCGCTATTTACTCTAATTATTTTCACCCCCGCCCATTCAGGAGCGTTAAAGCAAGTCACATTCTAATCTCGGTGGATGGACAGGTTTATTTATCGGGACTCCGCAGCATTTTCAGTATGATCAGCCATGGGAAGAGGCTAAAGGTGGTGCATGATTTCCCGAAATACAGTGTTAAAATATTACCGTGGCTGAGCCCAGATTTGCTACAACAGGTAAACTGACCTTTGTCGTGAGGGACTTTCTCGTGTAAACAATTATTGGTAACTGGGAGCGTCAGGATAAAACGTGACATGAATTGACTGGAGCTGTGTATTATCCATACAGGAAACACAGGATATTGTACTTGATAGGACTCTAAAGCTCAGTTTATCTGGCTCTGCAGTCCCGCCGCATATGGCAGTACTATTGTTATCAGATGAACCTTGTAAAATCCCTGAATATCTGAGGCTTTCGATTCCATCGGGTATTGGCGCTGTGCCTTCTGCTGATACTGCGGAGCACTCAAGGATTGGCTGTCTAATGCTGGAAATTTGGAACTCGCATTTAGTACTTTAAAAAAAATAGTACAACGCTGATTGATATAGAGACCCCCCCCCCCTCCCCTTGCAGAGTGGTGTCTCAGAGCACTTGACAGTGACGGAACACAAACCAAGCCAAAGGGAGGTGGGGGGGGTGTGGGATGTGACCTTAGGCGTGGTCGAAGTGGAAGGTCTTCAGATGCAACCTGAGGACGGGAAGGAGGTGGCAAGGCGGAGGGATCGAGGAAGAGAGGTAGATATCATAAATTAACCCAGTGGAAACAACTCATATCCATACAATTTCTCCCCTTTTTGTAGAACCTGCAGGGTTACGATGCAAAATCAGATATTTATAGTTTGGGAATAACTGCCTGTGAGCTGGCTAATGGGCACGTTCCCTTTAAAAACATGCCGGCAACACAAGTAAGTACGTTATAATATACCTAGAGATGCCCTTTTACATATTTACACCGGTCGCAAAAATTAATAATAATCCTTGCATTTGGTATAGCACCATATCACCTTTTGGGAGGTGTCTTAAAGCGCTTCACATCCATATATTGTAAAGTGGAGTTACTGTGTATTTTGTGGGCGTCATGCGGCAGCCAACTGCGCACATCAGCGCCCCACAAACAATCTTGGATGGCAATCCGCCAATCAACTTAACAATCGGGTTGCTACATGCTAAGAGTTTATGCAGAAACGGTTATGACTTCTTACCATTTCCGTGCCTGCTCAGATGTTGCTGGAGAAGTTGAATGGCACTGTGCCCTGCCTGCTGGACACCACCACCATCCCCGAGGATGAGCTGATGATGAAGAACTCTCGCTCGGGGGTAGACTCGGGGATAGTGGAGGGCAGCGCCGCCTGTGGAGCCCGAGCAACAAACGGGGAACACGACCAGCACCCTTACAACAGGACTTTCTCTGGGCTCTTCCACAACTTTGTAGAGCTGTGCTTACAGAGGGAGCCTGAGCACAGGTACTTTCATTGCAATTGCATACCTCCTGACAGCTCTTTGAGGGCATGTGTTTGATCACATCTGTACCTACCTGAATTGCTATTTACCTGCCAGTGGTTTTCTCTTGCCGTCGCTTTGCTGCTGTGCTCTCCAATGTCTCAATTCCTCTTGTTTTGTTCTTCACAGACCATCAGCCAATGCACTCCTCAATCATTCGTTTATAAAACAGGTGTGTGCGCTGTGTGCGCTTGCGTTTAAACAGACATTGTTTGTAGCCGAATGGATCAACTTTCATTGTGTTCTTGCCCCTCCAAAACATTGCAGTTCCCTCCGACTCTATTCTATCCATATTTTCTGCACTTCCTCACTCCTATCGCAAATGGCCAAGCCTTCATGACTGTGTCCCTTTGCCCAAAAGTCCCTTTGCCATCCATGTTACTCACCTCCCTCCCCGCCTTCAAACTTAACCTCTTGAAAATTAATTCATAGGGTTGGTCGCAAACCTTTCCGAACTTAAATCAAGTTTATTTCCGTCGTTCGCCGACTAACTCAATTTCTCCTTTAACGTTTAAAAGCTGAAGAGGCGAGCAGCGGACATGCTGCCAGAACTACTGCGACCAGTGACCCCCATGCCGGACTGCAAAACCTCTCACGGGTATGACAGAGGGATGGACGGATTGGAAGCCAGCCTGGAAGAGCTAGACATTGAGGATTGGGATTTCTGATAATGGCGCTGATCAGATTGATAGAAATATAATATTGCTCGACATCAGTGATCCTTATTTTTTTATATATTATCAAAGATTCAACTTCATTCAAGCTTTCAACCTTGGGGGAGACGGCAGCTTTCAACCTGCTCCAAGCCACCTCCGCTAACGACGGAAGCAGGGAAGCATGGGAATGTTGCACACTGTCTCTGGCAAGGCTGCTCAAAGAAGAAATAACGGAAGGAATTAAAGAGAATTTTCAGATTGGCACCATTTTACATTTTTCCATTACTTCAGTTCCTATAAAGCACCAGCAGGGCTGTGATACAGGAATGCGGAGGTGAGCAAGGGTTGGGGGTGGGCAGGGGCTGATCTCACTCCTGCTGAGTGAGATGAGCAGGGTGGGGGGGGTGAAGAGAACAAACCATTCCTGGAGAGACTGTGAACTCTGGCGTCCTTATTCCTGGACATTTGTACCTGAATTGTTATTTATTCTGATTCGATCAATATTAAAGTTACATTTGGATATAAATGTGCGTTTTATCGGACAGAGTTTGGGTGGTGGGGGCAAATCTCAACACAGAGAGTTCTCTAATAGCCTCAGCTACGGTAATAAGTGCAACTGACATGCTTCAATGATTCTCTGATGCATGTCAGTTGCATTACCATAGCTGGTAATAAGTGCAACTGACAGTGAATCAGTCCCAACTGGAAACATGCTGAATGAAATATTTTCCCCCAAAATAGGATTCCCAAAGCAAGACATGCATGACTGTAACATAATAGTGTTATAAAACTAGATAAAAATTATTATAAAATAATCCACTAGATATTAAGTGTCCACAAATGATCTGTGTTTAAATCCAATAGTTACCGGTATGTGCTTTTTTTTTAACGAGCACACAGAAGAGATTTCTGAACCAATCTCTTTATTTTGCTGGTCTTACTACATAGGGTACAAATTACATCAGATGATAGGCAGGAGGTTTGGTGAGGGCGAGTGTGGTGTGGTGGTGTGGGGAGGAGGAGAGAGATGGAATGTGTCATTCGTCATGCTCCTCGCCACCCTCTGGATGTGAATGCTCCGAGCATTGTTGAGCCTTGTGCTTTTCCATTTTGGTTATCAATTCTAAGAACAGATAACAAGATCGGTTACACCGCAGGGCACTTGAGAACGCGGAGCGAGAGTGTTCAGCGAGTGTGAGGAACCTACCTTTGGCAGGATTGAAGACCCCGTTGGTCTGCTGGTTGCACACGTAGCAGCGCTGGGTTTTGCGATACTGCTGCAGAGCGCAGGTCTCACAGAAATAGTGCTTACACCTGATGGGGGGGGGGAGAACAGACACACCAGGTTACACCTATCCACTTCTCAAGATACAAACATCAGCCTAAAATGAAACACTGGCGGGAAAAGATTTCAACCTCTCGTGAGGCATGTTTGCGTCTTAATACAATAGTAATAGCATTTGATATAGTGCCTTATCGGGTCTTTTGATACGTCTCAAAGCGCTTCACAGAATATACTGTAAATTGAACTGTCGGCTTTATACAGCTTGATGATAATGCGAGCCATTCACTTACTTTGTGATCACCGGGTTCTTGAAGCTGCTCTTACAGATGTAACATTTAAAGGGAATATCTTCCTCGTCGCTGCTCACTTCGTAGTTTTCATCATCTGTGTATTTTTTTAAAAAAAAGTTAAATAAAAAAGGGGCTTTTATGCAAGAGAACGCAATACACTCCCAGTTTGATTGTGTGAAGAAACACACCCTGGTGTCTTTCCTGATTCCTTAGTGTAAATCTTAATTTATATAATGAGCGTCACTGTAGAGAGACGCTACGTGGTGCCTTCCAGCATCTTGGGACGTCCTTCCGATGTGAGAGGTGCTATATAAATGTTGTTTGCTGCTGTAGGAGTGACGGTGGAGACACTTAAGTACTTGCCGTTGAGTCCGTACCGCCCTTCGTCCAGCTCCCTCTCGATCTGCCAGCCGTGCTTGTAGTCTGAACGGTCGTGTAAGAACTTGCAGCTGTCTGTGAGAGGGAAATATCGATTAGCGGGTTTAGTGAGAACAAATCCTGGATCGTGTGTGAACCTCAGCCACAGAGAAGGTAAAACCCTTGCCTCCAAATCCACAGAAGCCGGTTTCTTTGTAATCTTTGCAGATGTCCGGCTGGTAATCCCACCTGACTGTGGCTCGCAGGTGCTCGGGAGCTCGGATCGGCCCCTTCCTGCCACACAACGAACAGATTACAACAACAACAACAACAAAATTACACTTATAGAGCGCCTTGTCTTTCACGTCGGGAGGACGTCCCGAGGCACCGAACAGTCAGGATGGGAACCGAGCAAAGGAAAGCGGCAAGGCAGAGGGGAGGAGGAGGAGAGGGTGGGAGTGAGTTAGGAAGGGAAGAAGAGAGTTGGTAGGGCAGCAGAAGGCATGGTCGAAGAGGAGGGTCTTGAGACCGGCCTTGAAGGAGGCGAGGGAGGGAGCGAGGCGAAGGGACTGTGGCGGCAGAGATTCGCCGCAAGAGGTGGGACATCACTGCCATCACAGTCATTGGTACAATCCACCTCGGAGTGGAGTTTCCATGAGTTAACTTTGCTACCAGTTACAAGCAGGAATCTGCACTTGGGATTCCATCAAGGGCTGAGCCTTCAGGTAATATGCCTTCAATCTACAACTCTTCCTAAATCCCATACAGACCCTTGCCTTGGCCTCCTTGCCCAACCTTCAAAAATTCTCTTGAAAATTTAGCTCCACTATCTCCTCGACAGTCTCTGACTGATTGGAGAGGGAGTGAGGGAGGGAGGGGGGGGGGGGGGGAGGGAGAGGGTGAGGGGAGGGAGGGAGGGTGGGGGGGAGGAAGCCACATGCTTACCTGACCATCCCAGATGCTGCGTTTCCCATCGACGTGTCCTTAGGTTTGACGTACTTGACGTAATTGTTGATGCCCCGATAGATCTTATCATCCTCCTTCCCTTTCAGCTCCTGACAGCAACAAACCAGGTATTGAAAAGGGATGGCAGGGATCCACAGCCTGACCCTCCACACCCTCTGATGTCCTCACCGCCCCCCACCCCGTCGCAGTTCACTCCTCTCTTACCTCCTGGATTTTCTGGCTACGTTCAAAGATGGCCTGCATGTCTTTATCTTTCTCGGTGTCCATTTGGTACACCGCAGTGGCTCCCATATCATCTGGACCAACAGGTTTCTGGAGATGAGAAAAGGTCACAGCTACCATCGCCCTTGACTCTATAGAGCAAAGTCTCTACAAAGTCTCTTTTGTCTCTACATAACAATCGGGAGAGAGCTGGGAGGCAGGGGGGGGGGGGGGGGGGGGGTGGAGAGAGTTGGGAGGGCAGCAGAGGCACCGGTCGAAGAGGAAGGTCTTGAGACCGGCCTTGAAGGAGGCGAGGGAAGGGAGCAAGGCGAAGGAACTGTGGGATGGAGTTCCAGAGTGTGGGGGCAGAGCGGCTGAAAGCCCATCCACCGATGGTAGGGCGGGTCAGGCGGGGGACATGGACCAGACCACTGGCTGGAAATAGAACCTACGATCCTTCCGATCTCGGTAGCTTTGACGTGATAGCTTTTCCCCCAGAGGGACACTGTGTCCCAGTTTGCACAGAGAGCTACTTACTGCCGACCGAGTTGATTTGTACGTCACTGTCAGGCCCTCGCCTTCATCCTTGTCACTGTTGCTGTCGCTATAATGGTCCTTGTGGACTGCAGGCTTCGCGGTCTGAAACAATTACGCAACACTTCAAAACGCCAGCCATGAGGCAACCGCCGCAAAGGGGCGTTCAATCAATAATGGAAACGGCATTTTCCCAGCCATTCTCTTGCCTCACCCACCTGCTGATCATGGGGTTGGCTGTCTTGTGTTTCTTTTCTCTGCGCACCACTGTGCTGCCATTGGTCCTCCCCGCTCTCTGCACAGGAGACATCACCGCAAGCACAAACACTCAATAGTCAAGAGCAAACATTGGCACGTTCGCACAGCAGAACACTGACCTACCAACACCCACCACTGCTCTCTGAATCCCCCCAATCTCAAGTCTGAGTCTCCCGGGTAATTCTCAGGTGCTGCTCAAATAGCAGTGTCACAGTGATACCACGTGAAGTCACCTTTATATATGTATACACACACACACACATATATATAAAGCAATAATTAGCTACTGATGAAAACAAGCATCTAGAGGTGCAGCTTATCTGAATGTTACGTATCTGCCGGACAATTGCGTTTCCCATGAATTCCCCGGATTCTAACTGTTCTGAATCGGAGGAACCAGGAGTACATGTCCTTTTTAAGACTGGCTTTTTAACAATTCTAGGTTTATTTCTCTTCAAAGTCTTGGAACTTACACAGAAGTGAGCGTTTGTTTTGTTTGTTTGTTTGCTTGCTCCAAGCCTCGGACAAGGGTCGGGAATAGAAGCACTTCTGAGTCGGTGGAGTCCGTACACGAGGCCACTGTCTGGTTCCTGAGAGCGCCGGAAGCCTTCTAGAACTTCTCAACAAACTATACACCCTGGTAGACCTAACCAGATGGGTCAATGGCTATCGACCGGAAGGAGACATACTTGCTACCCAGAACAAACTCTTTTAAGTAACAAGGCCAGAAATCCTTTGTGTCTTTGTGAATTAATACAGCGTCTTTCACGTGATTTCAAAACGTCTTAAGTGCTTCACAAAGCTGATTAGAAACTAAGCAAGCATTGGTATTGGAATCAGCGCCTCAGCTAGTCCCTGACATCCCACAAACAAGATAATAAAAATATTAATAATTTGATGAGCAGCCAATTCACTTGAATTTCGGTGTAAATTTTGATGAGGAGGGTGTGGGGGGGAAATATGGCAGGATTATCCAGGAGAAAGACTTATTCCTTTGTAAAAAAGTCACAGTTTTTTTCTGGTGGTGGAAAGGAGTGGGGGAGGGTGGTGGGGGGGAGCGGAGGAGGTGGGAGCGGGAGTGAGTGAAGAAGAGGCCCCTTTACGAATCACAAGGCAAGAGGTAACTAACTGAACAAGGCAATCGGGAGAACAAATCTGGTACCGCACGACGAACTTGGAATTATGGGGGTAACTCCTTATAGGAGTGACACCAGGGGGTGACATCAATTTTTGTAGATTAGCATAGGCTTTGTTGGGAACAAAAAATGCATCCGGATCAGTGACTCAGACAGGTTTATCCTGCTGGCCAGCATCGACTTATGGAAAAGAATTTTGGCGTGGATGAGCTGACTCTGGTGCGCCCAGACCTGACGCCGGGCGCGCTCTTTCACGATGCTCTGTTCGTCTGGAAGCGCTCCCTTCTCACCCGGACCGTGAAGCCCTGGCAGATCTTGCAGGAATCGTGTCGTGGTTGGAATCCAGGCAGCAAAGGCACAGCCTGTGCCCATCAAACACCGAGAAGGCTCTTTTGCATTTGGCACAGGCTTTAAACCCTTTCGGGTAGTGCACCATCTTACCCCCCCTCCCCCACCCCCTCCCACCCCTCCTCCCCACACACCCCTCGAACTACAGCAAACTGTACAGTATGTCCCTGCCCCCAAAACAAGCGTATTATTTTTGACAGGCGGGCGTGAAAAGAGGCAGGAAAGCTTTCGGCGGAGGAGCTCTTGGTTAAAAAACGACGAGAGAGAGACAGAAGTGGCGGAGGAAGAGACAAAACGTGACGTGGACGAATTGTCGACTCGCCTGCGTGGAAGCACTTCGCTCAAATGAAAAAAAAAACACAATCAAATAAACACACTTGGTGTCTTTGTGATGTCGGTGTCAAACTAGACGCTCCTGTCTCTGTGACAGAGGCAGCGTCACCATTTCTCTCACACAAATGACTGAACATCTAGCCTTGAGATCACAATGGCTGTCAAAAGAAAAGGGATTGCTCCCTCTCCTCGCTCCCCCCCCTCTCTCTTTCTCTCTCCCCCCCCCCCCCCCCCCCCCTCCCCCCACCACCACCGTCCCTTGGCCGACAATTTTCCCCCAGGAAATAAAATTTGCTCCTTCACCTGACGGGTGTTGCTTTGCGCTCAAATCGGCTGCCGCGATTGCTGGGTGTAGTGTGTAGCAAAGTCACCACACTTCGTACACAGTCACTACACTTCACGCGCAGTCACTACACTGGGCAGGCATTACCTTCACAAAGCAAGCGCTTCTGTGAAATGTAGTGACTGTGTGTATGACGTGTAGTGACTGTGTATTTATGTGATTTATGTGTGTGTGTCGTGTAGTGACTGTGTATTTATGTGTGTGTGTCGTGTAGTGACTGTGTATTTATGTGCGTGTGTGTCGTGTAGTGACTGTGTATTTATGTGTGTGTGTGTGTCGTGTAGTGACTGTGTATTTTATGTGTGTGTGTCGTGTAGTGATTGTGTATTTATGTGTGTGTGTGTCGTGTAGTGACTGTGTATTTATGTGTGTGTGTCGTGTAGTGACTGTATATTTATGTGTGTGTCGTGTAGTGACTGTGTATTTATGTGTGTGTGTGTGTGTCGTGTAGTGACTGTGTATTTATGTACAGGCTCGAGGGGCTGAATGGCCTCTGTAAGGCAGTTTACCCTGCGCCCCCCCCCCGGTACCTCTGTCGCTGTCGCTGTCCCGCCGTCTCCTCCCACGAACTTTTTGGAGGATTTCCTGAAGAGAAAAGTACAGACCGGCTTCTCCCCCCGCCATCTTGTTAACAAACCACAGCCTGACACCCACCGCGCAGGCGCCAGAGACTACAGCGGGACAGTCCTCCACCCACAGAGACACCGAGCGGTTCCCACCCGGTACTGCAGCCTCACACGCGCACACAGCGACACCGAGCGGCTCCCACCCGGTACTGCAGCCTCACACACACACACACACAGCGACACCGAGCGGCTCCCACCCGGTACTGCAGCCTCACACACACACACACTCACACAGCGACTTCACAGACATTATAATATTAATAATCCTTGCATTTAATATAGCGCCTTCCACATCTTATCAACGTCCCAAAGCGCTTCACAGAATATACTGTAAAGTGAATTGACTGTATATATTTGTGGGCGAATCGCGGCAGCCAATTGCGAAGTGAGTGCGAAGCGTAGTGACTGTGTGGAGTGTAGTGACCATGCGAAGCGTAGTAACTGTGTGGAGTGTAGTGACTGTGTGGAGTGTAGTGACCGTGCGGAGTGTAGTGACTGTGTGGAGTGTAGTGACTGTGCGAGTGTAGTGACTGTGCGGAGTGTAGTGACTGTGCGGAGTGTAGTGACTGTGCGGATTGTAGTGACTGTGTGGAGTGTAGCAGTGACTCCGCGTGGCTCCCCGCTGCACCCCCGACTCCGCTGCAGGAGGCAGAGAGCATCCCAAAGCCGTTCGACGACTCGGCGGATGAGCTCGGATGAGTTTTCTGTACAATCTGGGTGGATTTATTGGCAGAGAAAAATATATATATATATATATAACCCAGGATAAGACGTTCGGATAAAATAAACCGAGGTTCCCTCCCGCCTGTGGCCAGCCGGCAATCTTCCCGACGAACGTCCAGAAGGCGTGATTCCCCTCGTTTAGAGTTGAGATCCCCCCCGGACAATTACGGGAAGTCCTGAAAAAGTCCATCTCCCTCGTCCGCCTCGGCGTCTCGCTCACCCCTCTGCCTCCGAGGAAATCAAGTCGCCTCACCGCTCCGGGAAACGCTGCGGGAGTGAAACCTGCCGACCCGATCAAGCGTCCACAACCAGGGACACGAGAAAAGTGCTCAATGCACCAGATTGTATATCGCACTCGCGCACATGCACGCGCACACACGCACACGCACACACACGCACGCGCACAACAAGCACACACACACACGCGCACGCATATACGCACGCAACAAATCAACACCAGTCTCACTCGAGGAGAGATAGGACGTTCGTTGGCTTCATCGTCTCACAGATTTACAGCAATAATCTACATTGTTCCGACCAGTAAGGCAATAAGGTTTCTTTCCCTTAATTACAGTCTTACAATGTCAACGTGTGACCCACGCCAGTGTCCCTGTAATGGATTCTGTGCTCGTTCGCACAGTTCGAGGTGTAACTTGAGGTGCGAGGTGCAGCTTGTAGCGAGGAATTAGACGAGTAGGTTAAAAATACGCAAAGTAAGGGGGTGTGGGGTAAAGGACGCGAGCAGACGGGAACTCGATGGGCTCTTTCAGTGACGTAAAAGTTTGATGGAGATAAGAGAGAAAATGCCCTCACCCACCCACCCACCCACACACACACACAGACACACACACCCACATCCCCGCCACACACACAAACCACCCCCCTTCCCCAGCCACCCACCCACCCACACACACACCCACCCACCCACCCACACAGACACACACCCACCCACCCACACAGACACCCACCCACCCACACAGACACACACCCACCCACCCACTCACACAGACACACACCCACCCACCCCACCCACACAGACACACACCCACCCACCCACCCACCCACACAGACACACACCCACCCCACCCACTCACACAGACGCACACCCACCCACCCACCACACAGACACCCACCCACCCACACAGACACACACACACCCACCCACCCACACAGACACACACCCACCCACCCACACAGACACACACACACCACCCACTCACACAGACACACACCCACCCACCCACACAGACACACACACACCCACCCACTCACACAGACACACACCCACCCACCCACCCACACACACGCATAAGAGTTTAAAAAAAAGTTGCTGTGTTTTCTGTGGATATAAAACGAAACTTTGGCGCTTTAAAAACCTCGCGAAGAAACGTGGGAAAAGTGTGGAGACTTCCTGGATGTCGCGACGGAATCCAATCCGAGGCTCGACGGGGGGGGGGGCGGAGGCGGAGGCTCTGTCCTGTGTCTGTGGGTGGGTGGGTGGTGGTGGGGGGGGGGCGTGTGTGGGGGGGGGGGGGGGGGGGAGATCAAATACATCCAGAGTTTTCATCCCAGGGCTCGGAACCTCAGGCCTTCACCTCATCTCCCGGCGCCACAGACCTCAACAAGCGAGTGACTGAGTCACGTTCTCTACTCGCTCTTAACCCTGATCCGGACAAACAGTGTGCCGGTGAGAGGGAGGTTCCGTCCTTGGCCAGTAAGTGGACGTGACGATAGCCTGAGGGGGGAGACAGGGACAGTTAGTGAGGTTCCTGGGGGAGTAACACACTGAGGCTGGGCGTCACACCCAGAGATAATAGGCTGGGGTGTTATGATGTACAGACACACACACGCACACAGTCACACACACAGTCACACACACACACCCTCTACACGCACACAGGCATCCACACACACACCAACACCCACACACACACACTCTACACAGTCACACACACAGTCACACAAACATACCACACACACCTGCACCCCCCACCCCTCCTACACACACACAAACGCAGTCACACACACACCCTCCCCTCCACACGCACACATGCACCCACACAAACACCAACCCCACACACACTCCACACAGTCACACACACACAAACAAACCACACACACACAAACATACCACACACAACCTCCACCACCCACATGCGCATATCACCACA
>CM068768.1:8333217-8386176 GCA_035084275.1 Hydrolagus colliei
TGCCTTTCACATCAGGAGGACGTCACAAGGCGCTGAACACACACACACACACACATTAATGGGATTCAGGCAGAAAGATAACAACAACACCCTGATACTTACTGGCGGAGGTTATAATGGAGTTGACCAATTTCTGTCGTACTTTCCGCGATGGGTCTGACAAGCTTCCCGTCAGCAGTACGCGGGGGTGCTTTTGTGAGGGCTTATTGGAAGCTTTGCTTCTCTCCAGTGGTTTGTTTTGCCAATGGCCCTTTAGCAAAGGCTGGAAGTGCGTGTTTAGTGGGATATCTAAAGGAGAGAGGGGTGGGGGGGGGGAAGGAAAGCACAAAGGATTTATAATCATATAATACTAATAATCCTTGCATTTGTTATAGCGGCTTTTCACACATCTTATCGACGTCTCAAAGGCGCTTCACAGAATATACTGTAAAGTGAATCGACTGGATATATTTGTGGGTGCGATCCACGGTCACGGCCCCCGCTGGCTCGTTCACCATCCGGCCAACTCTCTCTGCGTGTGGAGGAAGGAATTCCACAGCCAGCCAGTCAGCAACCAAGTCTCTTCCCCTCCTCCACCCCTCTTTCTCTCGCGCGCCCAACTCAACTGCAGTTGCCTCCCTCTCCCACAGGGTGGAGACTCGGTAGGTAAACACACACACACACACACACATACAGAGAGAGAGAGAGCTTCGGTGGGGGGGGGGGGGGGGGGGGGGGGGGGAGCTTGCAGATTCAGGAAAGTTCCTGTTCATAATCTCCCTCCTCCGTCTGGTTCAGGCCACGCAATATCCATGGCTGAAGGAGACTAGACTTTCCGTGAGGCCAGCTGAGGATATCATCTGATTTTCTACCCCGTTTGGGTAAAGCGAGGATTCCGCATAAATCCGTGTTTTTTTAAAAAAATAAGTAGAATAATAAGTGTCCGGTGTCTTCCCAGCTGTCACCTTGCTTATCTCCTCTCCCCCCCCCCCCCCCCCCCCCCCCACCACTCACCAAGCCCGCCAAGATTAAGGAGGATTAATTATACCAACAGCCCTCTGTACACTACATCCTTACCAACGCCTCTCAAAAGGGAGACTCGGGGGTCACTTTCTGGAGAGAAGGGGCGAGTTGGGAAAATCGTCGTCGGCGGCTGGGAATTGCTGGGCTTGTTTGAGAGTTGAGGCCTGGTTTGGAGAGGGGGGGGGGGGGGGGGGAACGACACACACACACACACACACACACACACTTACCGTCAGAGAAGGAGAGGACCGGATGCAGACAGGGGTCCAACAGAGCCAGGCGCTCCGACACAGGCATGTCGTAGTGATGTTCCTGTGAGACGGGATTCCTGGAGCCGCACATGATGCAGGAGGTGGTTACGTCGCAGTTGCATTTCACTGTGAGAGGGCGCTGGACCTGCCAACAGCGAAACAAACCAGTCAACAACAACAACAACACCCACCACCACCACCACAACAACGTTACATTTGTGGAGGGAGGGAGGGAGGGAGGGAGGGAGGGAGGGAGGGAGGGAGGGAGGGAGGGAGGGAGGGAGGGAGGGAGGGAGGGAGGGAGGGAGGGACGTCAACTTAAAGCTCCACATTAAAAAAAAGTGCTTCTCACTCACTCACTCGCTCGCCCACACGTAAACCAAGACACGCACACACACACACACACACTGCAGTAATTTAACTCAGCCAGTCACGATACTTTAATTTTTGTGTGAGTGGCGGCTGCTGCAGACTTGCGGCACACTCAAACCAAGAGCTTCGCAGCTTTCCTCGTTTGTTTTTAATCAATTAAAATCCCGTAAACCGCGGCGGCCGGGGATTTCCCGAGGGCGGGGGTGGGGAGAGGGAGAGAGCGGTATGCACCTGACAGTGTTATCCCCAGACCTCAGGTGCATACTGTACACAGCCAGCCCTGATAACTCACCTTAAGATTGATGGTTGCAGGTGCTTTAAATGCACAGTCTATTTATTTATTCATAGGCAAATAAATGCAGCATTCAGATTCATAATAATAATCCTTTCATTTGATACAGTGCCTTATCGCATCTTCGAGTCGTCTCAGAAGCGCTTCGCAGAATAATAATAATATAATAATCTTTACATTTAATATAGCGCTTTCCATGCGCGAGGGGAGAGGGGTCACTGTAGGGGGAAGGGGAGTAGGAAAATTGACTAATATACAGTAAAGTGAATTGACTGAGTAGGAGTTGCCGACGGGGAGCAGTAGGCGCAGAACCTAAACGTTAATTTAAACGTGACTCTAAACGTCGCGGCTCAAGTTTGCGCGGCTCACCTTCCTGCTGAGAGGCTGGACATTGTTGGGCCTGACCAGCCTTCGCTTCTTACAGCTCAGTACTGGCCGGGCTCTGGCTGCCACACAGGTGCTGTCGGGCGGCGTGGGCTGCATGATTAGCCTCTGCTTCTTGTTCAGCAACTCCTCAGCATCTGAACTGTCGGTGGAACTGCTGTCCGGAAGCAGGTTGTGGACACTGCGGGGTGGGGGTGGTGGGGGGGAGAGAGTAAATTATAATATTAACTAATGATAAACCCCTCACCTGTGGTGTAATAATAATAATACTCCTTGCATTTGATAGAACGCTTTTTTTTAATATCTGCTAGACAGTCGTCTCAAAGCGCTTCATAGAATATACTGTAAAGTGAATTGACTGTAGATATATTTGTGGGCGAAACGCGGCAGCCAAACGCGCACAGCAGCGTCTCCCCCCCCCCCCCCACAAACAGCCGTGGATTGAAATGACCAATTCTTTTTTTAATTAAGTTTTTTTTGGGAGGCATTATTATTAGGTGTGTATGTGTGTGTAGTAAAGAAACTTGCCCAAGTTTTGCCCTGACCTGCCTGGATTCGAAACTAGCGGGGAGGGAAGGGTGGGGGTGGGGGTAAATTATGAGTTGCCAATGGAACCATTGATGAGGAGAGTCTTGAGACGGGACTTGAGGGAGGCCATGGAAAGGGGACGAGGCTACGAGATGGAGTTCCAGTCTACTTCACTCAATGGCGTCCCAACTGTCTCCTATAGCTAGATGTATTCCCACGTTCCTTAGAAAGGATTTTAAGCAGCATTCGGTGAGGTTGAGCTTCTAAACTCTCCCACTATAGATACACCTTACCTGTTGACCACTCCATTGACCGGCCTGGGGTGGGTGCAGGGCTTTGTGGGTGTGGGCTCCGTTGGTGTGGAGCATGTGGTCATATGTTCTACAGGATGAATAGGGAGGAGGACCTGAGAAAACAAACCACAGAGGTAAGTAAGGTTACTCCAGACAAGCGGGGCAATCAGAATAGCAGTTTAAAACCGCGCACGAACGTTACAGAACACAAGAAGGGAGCTATTTGCCCTCATCGCAGCTGTACAAAAAGATCAAACAGTTTAATCCCACACCCTCCTGTTTCTGTTTTTTTCTTAACAACTTTCTATATATATATATATAAAATAATCTTTTCATTTGATATAGTGCATCATTTACATCTTTGAGCCGTCTCAAAGCGCTTCACGGAATATACCGTAAAGTGGAATTGACTGCATATTTGTGGGCGAAGCGCAGGCAGCCAATTTGGCATCTCCCCGCAAAGTCTGTATTTCTCCCCATGAAATATTTAATTCGTTCTTAAAAAGCTAATATGGATTCTGCCACAACCACCGTTTTAGGCAGGGCATTCTATATCCTAACAACCTTATTTCTGTGTGTGTGTGTGTGTGTGTGTGTACACGCGTGTGTGCGGAGTGTGTGTGTGAGAAAAAATGAATTCCAATCTCTTCAACATAAACAGTCTTAAGGTGCCTTGAAAGGTGCAGCCCTGGTATAGTTAGTGCCTCACCCCCCTAGAGCCATCCTCTCTCTAATCTCAATTTACTGCTTTATCTGCGTACAGTGTTATATTATTTAAATACATATTTAATTCCCCATTAAAGGTCGATGGTGCCGTCATTAAAGACGCTGCCCGCTGAAGGGCACCATAAAGCGGATTCATTCCACTGTTGTATCATTTGTAGAATAGGCACTGAAGCATAGCTCACATTACTCTCCTCAGATAAGCACCACCTTTCAATTCCAACCTGTTTAGTCAAAACAATCCTTTCCTTTGATACAGCGCACCTTATCCTACCTTTGAGGCCGCGCTGTGAAGTAAATTTCAGCGCCTTGGCACGTCCTCCCGACACGAAAGGCGCTCTTATCAATATCATTTTTGTTTTTGTCGTCGGTAAATCTGACTTGGTATATTTTGAGAACGTTTGTTCACCTGTTTGCCCAGGATTTTGGGCAGCGAAGACGGATTGCTTCCCGGGCCGTTGGCCTTCGCATCGCTGTGAGAGACGCAGTCCACCCCGTCCGTGTTGCTCGCTGTCAGCCGGTTCGAGTCATCTGGGGTCGGAGAATCTCCAAGCACAATCAAACCCTACGTGGGGAAGGGGGGGGGAAGAAACATATCCAAGATTTCAGTGCCCGCTGCAAGGTAAGGGATTATTTCATAAGGTGGTCGCTGGTTGGGTGTTTCCAACTCGTTAAACCACGAGTCCAAAACCAGGTGACTGTAAATGTAAATCAAAGGCAGCCAGCAGCAGGTCTAAGATGGAAGGTTCAGGAGGACCTTTCCTCAGATGGAGATGGTTTGTGGAGAATTTGGAACTCACCGCTGGAAACTGTGGCTGTGGAAAGTTCAATGTATTTAAGCGGAAACTTGATGCGTACGTGAAAGGCGAGGGCTTAAAAGAGGGAAAAGAGAGGGGGGATAGAGGCTTATTGGCACATAAACCCTGACTCAACCGGTTGGGCCCCAATGACCTGTTTCTGAAGCGTATATTCTACCTTTCCTCCCTCCCACCCTACAACTCCCTCGATTCCAGACCCCACCTTGAAAGTGCAAACCCTTAACTGTCTCGCATTAATTGCACTATATCAATGTCATCTGGTAATCCTAGGCTGTATGTGTCTCCCACCACTTTCACCCTTGAATCCCAGAAAGCCATTTGGACCATTGTCCCTTCCCCATCCACTGGAGTCATCTCATCCCATTCCCTGGAACCCCCACCCCCCCCCCTCCCCAATCATTATACTAACTGTCCCTGGTATTATCCGCTTTATTCCCATTTCCCTTACTCTTCAGAAAAAAAATGACTTAAATCCAATTCACTTGAGTCTGGATTCAGTTTACTTCAGTGCAGTATTAGATAGCTCAAAATGTGCCACAGATATTGACTTTGGATGGGACTAAATTTATAAATCGTATCACAGTTTCGCAGTTTCACATATGTGCACGGAATAAAGATTTCATAAGCCTTGCACTTTCGACAAGATTCCTACTGTTAAAATAAAATCACAGTGTACAAAAATATTCACATCAACCATCCATTCAGCTCTCCTGAAACCAGAACGCCAGCCCAGTTTGGTGACATAATCAGGATTATTATTAGTAGTAGTAGAGTAACCCACAGCTCAACGATTGCTCAACCAAACCCACACGAGTATCTGAAGATGCATTGGTACAAGGTCAAATCCCTGTGCATTGATTTGAGGGACTGAAGTGAATGACCCATGGTGCGTCTCTGACTATATAACACATCGCAGAAATGTACAGCAAGGAAGGAAGCCATTTGGCTCAATGTCTGTGTCTGTGCAGGGTGTCTGAAGCTCGGCATTTGCTTTGACTCCCCTACCCTGACCCTCACACTCTTGAAAATGTAAAAAATATTTTCCTCTAAACCTTCACTACTTTTTTTTAAGTAATGTTAAAACTTATGCCCTTTAATTACTGACCCACCAGTTGGTGGAAAGAGTTTTTAACCTGTGTACCTCATCAAAGCTCCCTCATTATTTTCATCACCTATCTGGCAACTCTCCTTGTGTTTCCGAATCCCATTGGAAAAACCTCAGTCTCTCCTTACAAGACTGTGATGTTGAGTTGCTCCCCCATATTGAGGAAGGCAGGAGGGAGGGAGGGAGGGAAGGCAAACTTTTAACACCATGAAAAAACAGAGACGAGAATTGTCTGTTCACCTGAAATGTGGAACTTTCAGCCAACATTTGAGATTGAACATTTGAAAAAAATACAAGATATTACTAAGGATCCAGTTTCCTTGACAACTCTGCCCTCATAGTAAACCTCTGATTAGCGATATGATAAAACAGGACTATATAACTACTCTGACACACACCAACAACTGCAAGATCCCTTCCGGGAAGATTAGAAAAATTCAGGGTACATTTTCAACATTAAATAATAATAATCCTTTTTAATAATAACAATAATCCTTGCATATTATATAGCATCTGATCTCAGCTTTGAGGCGTCTGAAATTGCTTCACGGAATAAACTGAAAAATTAATTGCCCGCATATTGATCGTGTGGGCGAAACACAGCAGCCAATTGTGCAGAGCAGTGTCCTACAAACGGTTGTGGATTGAGTAATCAAATTGTTTCATTTTTGAGGGCGAGATTATTACTACCCCTTCATTTTAACTTATTGCTCGATCTAGACACAGCAATTAACCACGTAAATGAAAAAGCACTTTTCCCCTCCTCCCCACAGAGAAACGCAGCAAAAAAAATCAGCAACATCAGGAAATACTTTTAAACGAGTGTCAGACAGATTTCCGCCACAGATAGATACACCATTCTCTCCACGGATCATTATTGGAGTTTGAGTCTAGTAAGTGCAAATGCAGACTTTGTTCGCCAGATAATGTTGTTTCGGAATTTCTTCCAGTAGGAATAGAAACATCCTTTCAGTTTTCCTTGATAAAGAAAGTGTACTTTTCATAGGAACAGGAGTAGGCCATTCAGCCCCTCGAGCCTGTTCTGCCATTCTACTAAATCATGGTTGGTCCGTACCTCAACTCCAATTATCCGCCTTTGACGCATATCGCTCAGTAACCTGACCCTAACAAATATCTGTCCACCTCAGTCTTGAAAGTTTGAATGGATCCAACCGTAATCCACAGCCTTTTTTGGGGGGAGAGATGACTTGGTGGGTGGGTAAAGGCCCCCACTGACCAAAGCTGTACTCAGTCATATAGACAAGACAGAAAGATTACAGACTGAGACACTCTCGCGCACGCACGCGCACGCACGCACACACACACCCCCAAACCTACCTTGTTGGCCCGGATTTGCCTGTAGATGTCTGTCTGTTGCCGGATGCGATACTCTAGATCTGATACGTGAGCCTGCAGCCAGTTCCAGCGACTCACGATGGCAGCCCGTTCGACAGCCCACCTCCATTCCGATCGCTGCCGTCTGAAAACCAAACATCGGAGAAACAGTAAATGACTGTGGGCTGTTGCTGTAACTCATGCACAACCTAGAACCCAAAATCATATATAATAATTAATAACTGTAATAATCCTCGCATTTGATATAGAGACTCATCACATCTTCAAGACGACACTCAACACTTCACAGAATAAACTGTAAAGTGAATCAATTGTACATTTTGTGGGCGAAATGCAGCAGCCAATTGCGCACAGTAACGTCCAACAAACAGTCGTGGATTGAGTGACCGAATTATGAATTTTTTAAAAACTTTTGTAGAGATTGATACCCTCAGAAAAGCTATCTGACGATTAACTAACAACCGGGTAACTACTTACTGCTAGGTAAACAGAGACGTGCGGGGGGTAAGGAAAGTTGCCTAAGATCTCGAATAGCTCACATAGTTGAGATGTTCAATAAGAATAACAAACAATATTGATATAGGCCTTTCATGTTGGGAGGGACGTCTCAAGGCGACGGGACAATATCTGACCTAAACCCAAATCTGGGAAGCAAATCTTCCATTTCATATCAACTTGGGGCTTCTCCAGGCTTGAATGGAAAGTTTCACCGATGAGCTCGTTGGGTAAATGTTTGCCAAATGCCTTGGATTACACGTTGAATTCATGACCTCATTTAAATGGAACAATTTATACACGAAAACAGGAAGATAATCAGGGGGTGGGGGGCGCGGGCGGAATCTATCAAGTCATAGATCAATAAGCCAACAAATTACATTATGGTGTCACATATACAGCATGTTGTGATGGGTTGATAATCACATATTCCCATGTATTCCTGTTCACAATCACACAGCTGTGGGAACGTGTAGGTAGTGAAAGGTGCTTTCCCACCACTCCATAGGGAACCAGGGTGGTGGTAACACTGGGTTAATTTCACACCCTTTCTTGCCAGCAAAATAGGCATATTCTGACATTATTACGCTTAAAAAAAAAGTCATTTGGAGTTCATTAACCCTTCCATTGCTTGTAGAATTGTGATATTAGCCAAACTAATTTGCTTACTCCCGGAACTCTTGTCCATTGACATTCAATCGCATTATCTGGGAAACGGGGCAAGCATTGCTCAACTGATAAGATTCAGTATCGGGCCAGGACGTGACCGTTAACCCTCAAAGCATTACAGCCCCCGTAGTTATGAGTTAACTTTGTTTAGAATATAATCAGACTCAAGTCCTGTGAATGAACAGGAATTAGGTGGGGAGCCCCATCAAGCCTCTTCTGTCACTTATTTAAATAATAATAATCCTTGCATTTGATATAGCGCTTTTCACACCTTATCGACGTCCCAAAGCTCTTCACAGAATATACTGTAAAGTGAATTGACTGTATATTTGTGGACGAATCGCGGCAGCCAATTGCTCACAGTAGTGTCCCATAAACAGTCGTGGATTGAAATGACCAATCCTATTATTGTGGTTTTTTTTGAACGGATTATTATTAGGTATGTGGAGCAAGGAAACAAGCCCAAGGTTTCGCCCTGACCTGCCTGGATTCGAACACAGCTTGGTCTCCCCAGCTTGCAAGACAAGTACTCTGACCACTACGCTCCAGGTGGTAGTGGTAAGAGCTTTCAATCCTGCTTTCCCCGTTCCATATTCAATACCTTTAACTGTCTGCGTATCTATTGCTGGATCCAAAACCTATTATTCAAGTATTTTACCAGTCTCACAACCCATTATAACCCCCTGCCTTATCTTCAAATCACGCCTGAAGCTCTTCCTCTTTGACTTCCCACTCCCTTGGCTTGGCGCCATGCTCTGAGCTATCAAGCTCTCTGGGACGCTAAACTGAGTGAGGTAAATCCAAGTTGCTGTTGGGTATGGATGCATCCATAAACAAGCCACTCAACAACAAGAAAAGTATAGCGCCTTTCACGTCAGGAGGACGTCCCAAAGCGCTTGGGAATATCATTGCCTCCGTTACAACCAATGTCCAGTCTCTAGGCTTCTACTTTTTAACCCGAGGTCTACAAACTCGCGTTTCCTGGTATCAGCCTTCTCCTTATAAGTGCTGTTGCAAAGATGGAAGACCATTTGTACTTTGAGGTCACGCCATGCACCACTGGACGGACTCCTGAACTGCAAAGCCGGCTCAGTCAGGTGGAGCTCGCTAAAATAAACAAGTCTGTGCCCTTACATGAAACAGATTTGGGTTAGCTCCAGTGAGTTATTGACATGTTTTTTTTCTTCCCCCCACCCCACCACACTTCACAAAAGATTTCACTGTGAGGGAGGAATTGGGGGAAAGTGGAGTACCCCATGTTGTGTTATGTTTTGAATAGGGAGTCAATATTATTTGGCATTTATATACATTGCTACTAAATTATTCTGCTTCTGCCCTCCATTGAGAAGCACAGTGTTAGCGTCCTCAAAAAGGGCAGTAAATGTACAGCTCACTTACAAGCGCTTCATCTCAGCCTCAGAACAGTGTTGACAAATACTGCACACATTCAAACCAATATCAAGTACCGTGTCGAGCTCAGAAATTCAGGAGTGACCGACCGGTCTAGACAGTTATAATGCAAGTCATTATGATGCCTCGGTTGACTAATTCTGGGAGTTTACATATTATGTTGTAAAAGGGAATGAGGCAATAAATAAGGCGAGGAACTGTGAGCTAGCTTGGGAGAGAAACTGTGACTGCATTGCAAATAAACATCAGTCGATAATTTAGCTGGCACATTTCAAAGTCATTTATTTAGTCGAGAAATGGGAAAATACATCAGTTTGGGGATAGATCTGCAAATCTGTATACGTAAGCCCCCAGTATAAAAGGTGCAGTTTTTCTGCCTTCGCCTCTGAACAGGAATCAGATTACACAAGGTCAACTTGTCCATTGCAGGTTGAAGTCTCGTTTTATTGTCTGAAGGATACAGTGTGGTTACAAAGGCTCTTTACAGTCTGTCTGACTCTTCTAGTTCATTCACAATCTCCCCGTCCGTTATTAGACTTGCTGTTCTGCTGTGTGCAAAGATTAAACAATACTAATAATCCTTGCATTGGTAATAGCTAAGTGCCCTATCACTTCTTTGAGAACGCTCAAGCGCTTCACAGAATATACTGTAAAATGTAGAGACTATATTTTGTGGGCCTCAGACAGAGCCCCATCCCAATCCGCTGATTTTTTTTTAACCAAACCACAGTTGTGTTAAGTGTCCGCAAATGTCGCTGACTCTGATAAAAAAAATAAAGGTTCTGGTGCTAACCAGAATCAGATCCGATCAATCTGCGTGTCCTGCCCACTTGATTGCAGCTCATCCTCCACTAAAGGGTACTGCAAACACAATAAGGCCTCTTCGACTAAAGCTTAAATTAAGTACGGAGGGACCAAATTCAACTCTACAAGCTAATTAAAATTATGATGGGGGTGGATAGTAAATGATTATATCTAATGGGTAATGAGGGAAAGCGGGATAATGCGAACTGGCTCACACAGAGAAAAACAAGCGCGGGGATGATGGGACTAAATTGGTGGTTTCTCGGCCACTTTTATGAATACAGCCGTCGTTATTCCTTGTATTAGCATCTTCAGAGAGAGAGAGAGAGAGAGAAAGAAACATAGACACACATACACTCATTGTGTAGTTTATCTTGCTAGGGTGATTCATTCAAATGAGATACATAGGTTCATGATCACTTTTTCTTGTGTTGGTCTGTGTAATAACTTCACGCAGTAAACGGATAAGAGAGAGAGAGAGTGCATTAAATGACCCTGGATTAAATTGATATGGCTGGAGTGATTCTGCTTCACTGATGTAATCTTAGCGCCACTGCCCAGATATAGTTGCTGTGTAGCCAAGCTCCGTTTGCGTTCGACTTGATCAATAGAACCGGCTTAAAGTGGGAGAAACACAGGATGGAGTCTTTCAGCAGTTTCAGGCTCCAGCGTGCTGGGTATAAAAACAGGTGAATATGATGAGCACTGAAAACTACCATTAGTTACCGTTCGGAGGGGGAAGTGGTGTTAGGTTACAGGAACAAAGCGAAACGGTGGCGAGGTAGGTACACACGAAAAACATGTCAGTCTTCACTTGACAGGTAAGAATTGTCTTGTGTTTCAGGTGGATCTGTCGGTCGATGCACAGGAGGCAAACAGAGCACATTAACTGACGCTTCCGTAGTCTTCCACATCGGATCGGATCATAAATAAGCTTTTACTGGGGGGGGGAAAGCTTGGAACACCGGGAAAGGAAAACTAACCCCTGGAGTATGGGAAACAGCATCTTATGTCAACGTATACAGTGGAACCTCGGTTGGCGACCACCCAGCCTAGGCGACCAGTCAGAATCGGCGAATATTTCCTTACTCATTTCCAGTTAAATAAACCTCACTGACGCGACCGCCCTGGTTCCCGGACCGCGGCCATTGAGTTGGCGGGTCCCGAACAACATTTTCCTGGTCCTAACGCGACCACTCTGGCCAATCAGGGAACAAAAGCATGTGGGGGGGTGGGGGCGGACGGGCAGGCGTGACGTCACCGAGACCCTGCTCCGAGACACCTCCTCCGAGTATCCCCGTCTTCCCCGTTCTCGAGTATCCTCCCTCCCTCGCTAGCCTCGTGTATTTTCCCCTCTCCCGAGACTCCCCGGCCTCTCCGACTCTGCATGGATGGTAGCCAGTCTTCCATCCAGCAGAATCGACATCTCACTAACGCGGCCACCCCGCCAACGCGACCCACCTGGTCGTGGTTCCGTGGGTGGTCGCGTTACCGAGTTTCCACTGTACTTCTGAAAACACTCCATTGTGAAGTGGGTGGATTGTCAGGTGTGTTTTTGTGGGCGAAGAGTTGACGACAAAAGCACATTTTAGATTGGTAGGTTTTCAAGAAGGGTTTTTAAAGAGAGCGGGTGAGGTGGAGGGATTTTAAAACAGGGGCTGGGTGGGGTGGGGGTGGTGGGGGGGGGTCATTGGCTTGCAAGCAACCTAAAGTCAGGTCACATATGTCTGGTGAATGGCTCTGATGGTAGAAACTCCTGATAAGTAGGCTCCGTCAATATGGAAATTTTCCTATATCAATATATTGGTGGGCCCATATCGATATATACCGTTTTTTTTTAATACTATGTATGCGCGCATGTTCGGAGGTGCGCGCGCATTCCGATATGCGTACTCTAGGCCCAGGAGGTTTGCAATGCCAGCGACAAGGTAAGTTGAAAAAGTGTTATATAATATACCGATATAACCGATATATCGCCGGACACCATATACCGATATTTTTCGATATACCGATATATATTTTTTGATATGAAATTTTTCAATATACCAATGTATTAAAATTTCCGATATCGGCATATCAATATGAAAAATTATACCGATATATCGCCGGACACTACCGAAAAACGATGTGAAAAAACCGGCAATGTTAAGTTACCGGCTAGCACCGCGGTTGCCATGGGATTGGAAAAGCTGCCCACAGCACGTTTAACTTGACAGAGAGAGCCACTCCACAGTCTCGTCACCTGCCGAGCTGCAGAGCAAACAAGGAAAGAGCTCCAATCAGTCTTGCACCAGGCGCAGCAACCCACCCACTGCAAAGACAATGCTGTAGATATAATGGAATCATTCATCCACAGCTATACACTCGCCTTTCAGTTCGATATGGGATAAGGAAGCATGGTGCATGATGCAATTTTTTTTTTTTTTTTTTTTTTTTTAGCAGCCAAAGAACTACGACACCCCAGCAGAGATACTTAATATTGACAAGACGAGAGCAGTGTAAAGTTTTAGGAACGCACAAAAATAAAAGGCGAGGTTGCCGACGACACAATAAAAACAACAACAAATGACATTTGTAATCGAGGCCTTTCACGTCGAGAGGACGTCCCAAGATGCTGGACAGTCGAGAGATTTGAACCCAAGGATCAGAAAAGGTGGAGGAGAGGGCAGCCGAAGGCACTGTTGAAGAAGTGGGTCTTGAGATGGTCCTTGGAAGGAGGCAAGGGAGGGAGCAAGGTGAAGGCTCTGGGGGGGGATGGAGTTCCAAAGGGATGGGGGCAGAGGCTGAAGACCTGACGGCTGGTGGTGTGGCGGCTGAGCGGAGGGAGCAGACAGATCGATATGACAACACAGAGGGTTAATCAGGATAAGGGAATGACCTACCAAAAAATAGTCACGGAGGCAGAGCCCTCGTTAGCTTTCTTAAAAGAAAATCAGATAAATATTTGAAAGGTTAAATAATTTTATATTTAAAAAAAAGTACAGTATATGGAAAGGGCAAGTGAGATTAAGTGGTTAGCCCTTTTCTGAGAGTTGGCATAACTCGATGGGCCAAATGGCTGCCTCGTTCTGAACTGCAAAAACTGTACAATTCCATGAACAATGAATATCTATTCAGCCAAATAAGTCTGCTTTGTTGATATGGGTGGGGTGGGTTTTAAGATTTAAAGTTGTTTGAAGAAGAAACTCGGCTCGCTGCTAATATGTACACTCACTCGTGTGCAGAGCTGGCTTCATTTCCAACAGTTTCCACAGGTTTTGTTTAGCTTTTTAAAACACTAAATGTATATACTGCAGAACACACTCTTAACTCCCAAGTTTCAACAAACCACACAGCAAAATAGTCCCAGGAATACTATGCCCGTCCTTGGTGACTGGAGAGCTTGGTAAAGTGTTGGGACCTCAAAGGTTAAACACACACAGAGGTCCGAGAACCTTTTTAAAAGCTTTCAACACACTTAGTATTTCTAACTGTCTCCGGCACGCATATACTTTGAACAACTTGAACAACAACTTGAAGGATAAAAAGAGGGATGGCTGAAGCAAAAATTACACCCAAATATTTTCATTATCGAGCCACCCTCACACATGCCATGATCTCTCAACCCTGGGAGTGAACAAGTGAGAGAGCAAGTGAAACAAACTGCGCATTCCACTGCATTCCTGCCTCAGGGTCACCCCCCCACCCCGGCACAGCAGTTATGTTTCCAGACAGGCTGAGCTTATCTGCGAGCCGACTCATCATGGATGGATAATGCCTTGAAAGCATGCAACGGAGAACGCAAGACATTGGTAGAAATGCTCTCTGCTGGCATGCAGTTTACCAGAAATAGTGTATTACAATAGTCCCAGCTCGTAACACCAGAGGGGCTCAGATAAATAAATGCCTTCCTTCCTTCCTCCCATCTGCAGTTCGTGCCTGAAGACCTTCCTCTTCAACTGTGCCTACGATCACCTCCCTCCCTCCCTCCCTCCCTCCCCAGGGTCATACTCCGCCATTGTCAAGTGAAGTTCAAGATCAAAATAATACCATTTTAGAAGTTAGTTTTACTTATCCCTGGAGAGTGCTTTATGGTCCAAAGAATTTTTAAAAAATAAATTCACTCGCATGTCGCAAGGAGCTTTGTGTTTTTAGTAATTGTTCCAGTACTAAACATCTAAAAAAAAACTACATTAAACATCTGAAAAGTTCGTGCTTGTTAAAAAGCAGATTGTGAAAAATTAAACAAGATAATCTGAGTGACAAAATGCCAAAAAATTAACCAGTCCCCTCCTCCCAACATTCAAGATCGTGACTAGCTGAATGATTGGAGAAAAAAAAAGCCCATCTAGCCACCCACCCACTCGCACTTTCCTGTGTTCCAAGCATTCTTTCATAGAAAAAGCAGGGGCAGAAATTGGTGGGTTAGAGTGAAATCAGGAAACATTATTCAGAAGCTAATAATGAATGAATTGCTTCTGAAGGCCATTGATGCAAAAATCAATTAGGAATGCTTAAAAAGTAATAATGTTTAAAAAGAAAATAATCTCTCGGGATACGATATATATTTATATCGTATTGTGTATATATCTTATCGGCGTCTCAAAGCGCTTTACAGAATATTCTGTAAAGTGAATTGACCGTGTATTTGTGGGTGAAAAGTGGCAGCCAATTGCGCACAGCAATGTCCCCACAAACAGTCATGGATTTTTATTCTTGTGTTTTTTGGGGGATGGATCTATTATTAGACATGTGGAGTAAGGAACCTTGTCCAGGGTTTCGCCCCGACTTGCCTGGTTTCGAACACAGGTCTCACACTTGTACGACGAGTGCTCTTAACCACTGAGCCACAGGACTCCACAAATGTCCTTAATGTCCTAATAGCAACTTGTACCTATAGCCTTCTGACTTAAAGGTGAGAGCCTGATTAAGCCAAGGAAGCATTCTGTAGCTCAGTGGTATGGACAAGTTTCCTTACTCCACACGCCTAATAATAATCCATCAAAAAAAATATTGGTAATTTTCAACCCCAAACTGTTTGTGGGACGCTGCTGTGTTCAATTGGCCGCCGTGTTTCGCCCACAAATGTACAGTCAATTCATTTTACAATATATTCTGTGAAGCGCTTTGAGTCATCGATAAGACATGAAAAGTGCTATATCAAATGTAAGGAATATTATTATTCCATAGTTAAAAGGAGCACCTTGCAGAATGACTGCCAAAATGTTAGCTCTGGGAAAGTAGCATTATTTGGGAAATCTTTTTGGAAACATTTCACTGCACTAGCCGATTTACCTCCTACAAAATATACAATCAATACATTTTACAGTATATTCTGTGAAGCTCTTTATGAGACGTCTTGAAGACGTGATAAGGCGCAATATCAAGTGCAATTCTTCAATAATATGCAGCCCAATTGTTCTTTTTTTAATAAGAAAAATACAATCGGAACACTTTATAAAATAAATTGCAGAATAATCATTATGTGATTTTCAATTTAGAGCTTGTTTGCCCAAGGTATTCCCAAGACTGGGGGAAGAGAAACAGCATTTACTCTGGAGAGTATCTCTGGAGGCAAAACACATCAAACATGTCTTTAGGAACTGAAGAAACAGCAAAAAAAAAGGGAAAAGAAATGAAGGAATTCAGATCAGTTCTCTTTTCAAAGCAACACCCACAGTGACTCACTTCTATAAATACAATTGGTGCATTAAACTGCGCATTTGTTGTAGCGGTCTTATCACATTGCAATGTCTCCCAGTGCTTCACACAATGAGATGTTTTGAAGCACAGTGACTTATAGGCACACCTTGAAGCTAATCTGCACCAGCCACGTCCCACAGAAAGCACTGAGGCGAATGACAAATTGATGTACGTTTGTGAGGATGATGAGTGGGATCTGCCACATGGACATCTGGAGCAAAAGGTAGATGGCGAGAGACATTCACGACAGCAAGATGGGGCCATTACATCACAAAACATTGGTACATCATTGGGAGGATGCTCCCGCCCCGATTTTACTCTAATTACGTTTTTAAATCGACGGTTTTGCCCACTTCATGAATGTTTTTAAATCAATTGAAAATAATCCTTGCATTTGATATAGCACCTCGTCAGGTCTTAAGAGATGTCTCAAAGCGCTTCACAGAATATACCGTCAAGTGAATTGACTATTCATATTTTAAGTAAAAGTATCTATAGTGTAAGCTCCCAACTACAACCCAGATCCTGGCTTGTTTGCAGGGGAAGTCAAACTCTACAACACGGTTTTGGTCAGGCAATATTGCGAAGGAAGGAAATTCCTCTAAAAACATAACATTGAGCCCAAATATTACAGATTACCTTCACATAGATATAATTTACATTTTCAGTTACACGTGCAAGGAAAGGATTTCTATTTTCTTTTGCCATTCATTTGTGAGATCCAAAGTGAGTAAGAAACAAGGTTCCTCATTCTCTCTCCTCCCCCGCCCCACCCCCTCTTCTCACCACACAGTTGAAATGAGGGATATAAATAAAAATTTATATCTATTACAGAATCAGATGCTGATTTCATTACTAAAAAAAATCAAGGCATGCCTAGAGAGGAAGCAAGGGAGCACCATAATGATACAGACTATGATAATCTTGTTTGATTCTCCTGCCTCGGATTACTTGAAAGAAACTCTGCTCTTCATCGTAGGTAGGAACAGGAGTAAGCTGTTCAACCTCTTGAGTCTACTCTGCCATTCTACAATATTATGTCTGATCTGTACCTCAACCACCAATTACTCGCTCTTCCTCCATAGACCCTTAAATTCAATACCCTGACCTAAACCCCCCTGAAAACTTGGAATGGATTCAGTATCCGCAACCATAACTACACTGGCCCAACGTAAACAGAAGCAACTGACAAGCAAGTTTTAGCGGGTGATGTATATACAGGGTGGCAAAAAGAAGCCATCTGTGTCACACTGCCTCAAATGTGGTGTTTTTGAGTTGTTGCCAACCTGCCGTGTGTGTGTGTGTGTGTGTGTGTGCGCGTGTGCGTGCGTGCGTGGTGTGTGTGTAGCTGTTCAGCTAATGCAACTCTTAGCAGTTGGATTCCACGTAAGGCAAAAGAATGAAATAAAGGTGTTAGCTTTTTTTAAAATAAAAAACTATATAAATAGTGCCTTTTGAACAGTTTCAAAATACTTCACAGTAATCCATCGGGTTGGAGACGCTAATTTTCCCGCACAACGGTACGGCTACAAACAGCCACAAGGTGAGTGAACAATTTACCTGGAGGGACTATTGGCAGCGCACCAAAATAAATGCCCTTCCTGCTCTGTCTGGCTAGTATCCATAGAGCTTTTTAAAAACAGCTACCTGGAGAATGCGCGGACCTTGGAATAACGTCTCGAAGACACGAGAAGGAGCTATTATATCAAATGCAACGATTATTATTATCATCCTATCCGAAGGATACGAGAGCACAAACCCTGATGAGGAACTTGAAATATTCTGACTCAGGGGGAAGGTGGTACCAACTGTAGAATTAAAAAAAAACGATACCCAGTAAACTTTCCTTCCAGCTGTGGATTATTCCTTGGAGGCCAAAAGCTGGTTAGGGAGAGAGAACAGTGTTAAGATTTACTCATATAGTTTTATTTAGTCTTTACCTTCTAAGGGAGCCACTGCATTAATATAGGGCATTGCAATGCCATCTGAATGACTGCCAGAGACTTCCATTCAGCTGCTCTGTAGAATTGTGCAAGGCCATCCATTAACATGGTAATAACTCGGCAGGGACCTGCATCACATGCTTATGTCGACACTGTACACTGAACTCTCTGCAAGGTGGCCACACAGCACTTAAGCTCAATTTCCCCCCCCCTCCCCCCTCCCTTTCTCTCTCAACCGTCAAAACCCAACAGTACACATTATGTAGTTAAAAAAGAAGCAACGGTTCAGAATTCTTTCTACTTCACTGGCTTGTTTGCAGACAGGGAAGCAAAGACTCTCGCCATCTGTTTCAAGGGCCCGCGAAGCCTGGTTTGTCAATTATAAATGATATACAGGCGTGGTGACAAGGTAGGTGCAAGTTTATCTCCAGTTGCCCACATAATCAGAGCAATTGATGAAAACAGTGGCCCACTTTACAGATAGGGAGACAGATCAGGTTTGTGGTCCTGTACTCTACTTGCAAACAAAAAAACGTGTAGATCCACAGGGTGTTTTATTTTCCAGCCGCCCCCACTATTCCCCCCCCCCCCCCCCCCCCCACATTTACCAGCTTTTGACCCTATCAATCACAAAGGAGACCACAGTTCGCTTTTAGAGGTTTTAAATATTAAAAGAAAAACATTGGATTGGAAATGTAAATGGTAAAAGTCTGGCACAATTAGGTCCCACCATGAGTCAAAAAAACCCTAAGAGCATTCGCCCTTTAGCACACATTTCAAGGCTTTCACTTAAAGCCTAGTTAGGCTGCCGGTCCACCTCACACAGCACTCTGCAATATAAATCAGTCAGCGATAACTACATTCTTCCCTGCTTTCTGGATAATGCAACAAGCTAAACGGTGCCTCCTGCCTGCTGCAAAAAAATCTTCTAAGTATTTACAAGGCAAAATAACGCAAAGGTCTATCTAGTCCGTCTACCACCATCCTGGCAGCCACTTGACATGTCGTGTCCCAAACTATATCTGTATCGCCCAGACTCAATTCACTTTACAGTATGATTCTATGAAGTGCTTTGAGACGTGAAAAACGCTATATCAAATGCAAGGATTATTATTATTTTGCATGCCACCTACACATCGAAATTTCTCTTTGAAATGGGGGTGCGCACTCACACCAGAAAATGGACACAACCTACTTAACTAATTCCAGAACGCATTGGGTGCAAGTTGACGAGCTATGGGCTTGGAGGCCCAATGCTGGAGTTTAACAGGTGACATCTCCTCTCAGCCATAGCTCTCGGACCAGCAAGGCTCAACGCATTCACACGTGAATTTGTGTTGCCAGTGAGCAGTGTTGTGCTACGATTCCGTCTTGTGCTACCGGCAATGCAAATCCGGGGGTGCTGCAAAGCTGGTTCTGTTGGAAGCTGGCGCATTTACAACGGATCTTATGATAAGAGGCGGGGCGATATTAAATCCCAAAGTGCTATATTATCACTGCTACCAAAGGTCACAGTTTATAGGAGTCTCAGTGGGTGAGAAAAATCAAACAATACCTCAAGTTAGGTATAGGAACCAGGCTTGGGTTATAAAACTCCAATCAATTTTTATTTTTGCCGTCAGTCATCCCTCTCCACATCTTGAATTCCACCCCCTAGAGCAGGTACAATCCCTCGACTGTCCAGCACCTTGGGAGGTCCCTCTGACGTGATAGTTTTTTTTAATGCAAATCGTTGTTTGTTAGATCTTATATTTGAGTATGAAATGACATTTGAGAGGGTGTTCCAACTTCAAAACATTCCATCTCAAACCATCCCCCAAACCAACTGATGTATACACAGCACGCTATTATCTATCCACAAAGAGCAAGTTCATTTAGCATTTGTATAAATACAGAAAAATCACTTTTTTTTGGCACTGATACCAGTTCCTTATAATAATATCTAAAAAAGTAGCGGAAATGCACATTATCTTAATCCACGACTTGTTTGTGGGACACTCCTGTATGCAATTGGCTGCTGCATTTCACCCACAAAATACAATCGTGCGAAATGCTCTCAGGCGCCTTGAAGACATGATAAAGTGCTATAAATATCAAAGGGTTATCACTCTCCAGCAATAACCACTCTTGTTGCCTCCTGAGAAAAACAGAAAAATTTATAAACCCGTACCCAGCTCACACCAATCCTGGGCAAGTTTACATTTACTAAACAAAAGCCAATGTGTGCCTCAACAGAAACCAAGTGTATAGCAAAACATGCAAAGGCTTCAAACTGCCACGCAGCCTAGTGCAGAGAGCCTGCCTCTAACACTGCAGTTTTACATGGAAATCCATTCATAATAATAATAATAATAATAATAGAGAGTAATAGCACTCTGAGATGCCGCATGGCATGGAGGGCGCTATATAAATGTAAATTGCTATTGCTAACCAGCTTACAGAACTGCTCCCCAAATTTAAGTTCAGCTCCACTGCAGTTTCGTTAGCCGAAAATGCCAATAACTGATGTCTGTGTTGCCACCTTTTCAGACACTATACAGTAATCAAAGACAAGCATGTCTGTGCTTGTGCTCGTGGGAAAGATATGTTAAAAATCTATTCTCCAAAGGAGAATGTGATTGATATGTCAGGCCAACTTAGATTTCAATCCCTTCTAATTAAGAGAAAGCAACATTTTAGCATGCATACAACAACAAAAATTTGTATTTGTCAAGTGCCTTTCGCATCAGGGAGGGAAGTCTCCAACGCAAGCTTTCATATTTAGGTTTTAATAAAAGTGGAGAATGCTAATCCTTGCATTTTAAATGGCACCTTATCACCTTGTTGAGATGTCCACAAAGGCTTCACAGAATATACTGTCAAGTGGATTATCTATATTTTGTGGGCAATGCGCGGTAGCTAATTGCGTGGAGCATTAATCATTTCTTTAAAAAAAATTGGAGGAATTATTGCCCACGCAAAACAATCCGGATGGAAGTGGAATCAGACCAGAAACAATACACTCAGAGCTATGTGGTAACCTGGATAACTCGGCAGTGGACCGAGTTGAAAGTTGTGGAAATTTGCCAGTCTTTTTTGTTTTGTAAGCTTTCAAAAAGTTGGCCGCACCTGGTTTATACCCAATAATTTAGGGACTATAGCTTTGAGATCAAATAGCTTCACTCCCCCCACTCTCCCACCCCCGTGAGCTACCAAATAGGCAGATTTCAGTGTGGGATCAGTCATATAGTTTCTATTTAAGTGACAGCAATAAAAAGTAAATTACTACACATTGTGCTATTGAGATTAGAGCAAAGGGGATACGCGTATGCAGATGGGAAACATGTCAGCCACTTAACGGCATGAGTCACTGTAACACTGCAAGCCACAACCAACAATGCCTTTCACTTATATTAAAAAACAGACTCAAGCACACAAGACATCATATAGACATTGATGTCCTTTATGATATGGCCATTCTACCAATTCGATCCTGAAATTAACTGCTTAATTCAGAATAATTAAAGCATTTACAGTACTACAAAAAAAAGATGACAGGTTTGAAGCAAATTCAATTGGCTAAGGTTTCCTAATTCCTCAAGGGTTTCCTAAGTCCAGATGAAAATAAATTTCGAATTAAATTCTGAAACAACGAGGATTTGGGAATATCTGACAAATTCTGCCCAGTTTCAATATGGTCGCCTCACGTTCTCCACAAATTAAAAGAGGCTGCAGACATCTCAAATGGCTCAGTGGTTTGTAAGCCACAGTCTAGTGTGAAATGGAGCCACACACACAAAAAAACAACAGCTCCCTGGTTAGATTTCCTGCATGCAGTCAGCTGATCTTAGTCAGAAAGGTACCTGGACTTTTAATATCACTGTCAGGATTTTTGAATTGAAGGCATTCTTACCTTAGCTCTACCAAATTAGGTGTCGGTTTAGCTCAGTCTTAGTACCGTTTGGTCAGAAAGTGATGGGTTCAAGCCCACGTTATGTGACAAGACTAGTTTTGATACGTTGGTGCTGTACTGGGAGGTGTTCTACATTGTCAGGAGATGTGGTCCTTTGGAAAGGCTAAATAATTTAATCACACAGCCACAACATGTCTTAGCGAAAGGGGAACGGGATTTGTGCAAAGCCATTGACGGCGGATTTCTGTTCCAAGAGAAACAACTTTAATGAATGATTAAAAAGTTTTTCAAAGGTAGGGCACACCAAATATCTGAAAGCTTCCCATTGCCATCAATTCACCTGTCCTCATAAACGGAAGCCTCCATACTTGAACAAAGTTAAAACTGAAACCCGAATACTTTAATATCTAACCAGAGGTTGGGATATAAAGCACATGCAGTTTAAACATAATGGAATTTAAGCAGTCACATTAAAAGTGCAGGAACATGCTTCCAAATTAGCATCTTAAACTTTGCTGCACCCATTATAGCACAGAAAACCAGTCAACCATGACATGGCATTAATTAACCCTCCTTTGGTGCCCCCCCCCACCCACCCCTATCCACACAGAGCTCTCTGGGCTGCATAGCATTCTTTGGCCTCCGCCAGCGCTGCTTAACCCGGTCATTAAAGTATGCATACGAGCTGCCATCTCGTCATCTGATATACCTTCCTTCCAGGCTGCGGAGGGGAGAAGCCAGCTTCTACACTGCTCCTTCTATCCGAAAGAAAGACATCTCTCTGTGCGGCACAAACACAGGATCTAACACTATGCACGCCAGTGTAACTTTCACTTCCTATAACTTTGCTAACCTGCAACAAGGGAGGGAGAACCGCGCTACAGAAACAAGACTCACACAGCAAAGACTTGCAGAACTCTTAACTGCACAAGATAGCTTCTGTTGGCACCATGAACACAAGGTTCATTAGGCTCGCCATCAAACAAAGTTACACTGAGCCATTCTATAAAAATAGCAGTCTAGATCGAGGCTCCTTGCCTATATTTTTGGCAAGGTAGCCCACACGAGTGTATATAATACCAGTTTAATAACAATTTTTTTTGTCCTCATTTAAGTTCCCGATGACACACCTTTGCTTACAGTAACTTCACACATGTGAATTAGGAAGCCAAGCGTCAACAGCAAAAAGCACTCCAACGAGTGACACTTTATACTGTTTATTTCAGAAGTTGGAAAAGCTATGGTGAAAGAAATGCAGGCACACGTGTGAAATTATATATAAGCCAACAGTTTAACGTTAAGCAACACTGTGCTTGAGTTCTATAATAATTCTGTGATTCATCACCATAATGATGAATGAGGAACAGATAGGTTGGGTGTGTGTAATATTCCCTTATGAAATATCAACACTGGGGTTGGAGAAAAAGCTCCCAAAGCTTGGTTGGTACCTTTATGGTGGTTGAGCAAGAACAGGATGGGCAGGTTTCCACTATCATGGGCACCAGAGGTTGGGGATAACAACAAAACATTACTTCACACACATTACTCCATAGAAAAAAAAATCATTTGAAACTCGGAATGAAAAAAAGGACCCCAACAAAACTACACAACAGCACAGACTAACCTGAACAAAACTATACCACCGTGACATTCCTCAAAGCATAAAGCACACCGAGGCCTAACCCTATTCATTCAAAAACTAATTTTCAGAACATTTGCACGGTTTCATAAGTGAGCAATGAAATAAAAAAGAGAATGGAATCTAGATTCGCTCATCCAGCATCCTGGGTTGGACCAATACCAAAGCAAAAAAACCAGGAAGTTCCAAATTTCTAAGTCTTTGCTGAGGTAATTGTTCACAACCAGAGATATCAGCCTAGGCACTATCATTGGCTTCAGTGAAATAGTGGTTAGCAATAAGGAACTCTGCCAGGGATTACTGAAAGCAACCAATATTGTAAATGCAATGTGGGATGTGGTAAAATAGCTGCAATGTGTGATTAATAAAGAGTAAAGAGGTAACTCTGCCCCATATGATGTGACCAAATGATCTCCTTCTGAAATGAAACTCTGTGTGCTGGGGTAGGTCAGGTGAGTACTGGAATTGACTCGGGAGGTCAATTAGTTGGTATCCACTCAGTATGTAAAGTACGTTCAGAAATATCGGCCACTTGTGGTACTATCCTACAACTAATAATAATAATCCTTGCATTCTGATACAGCGCTTTTCACGTCTTCTAGACTTGTGTCTCAAAGCGCTTCACTTTGAAATATACTGTGAAGTAAACTGACCGTATATTTTCAGGTGAAACAAGGCAGGCAATGCGCACAGCAGTAGTCATAGATTGAAGTGGCCAATTTTTTTTTCCTCTGAGCGATTATTATCAGGCATAATAACAGTAGGAGTCAATACCATTAGGAAAAGGGGAAGGAAAAAACTATGGGAAAAAAGGCCTGGATAATTATTCCACTGTATTATTAAACAATGGATTGCATAAAACCACAAGCAGCTGTAAATCTGCCTGCTCCGGCTATATGTAGCAGAATACAACTAGTTTTATTAATACCGCAACCTTTCCAAAATTTACTGCCCTTCATGTGCGGAGGCGAAATCCAGATAGTTGTTCTTTCAAAATGCACAGCCGTAAGTTCTTTATTTTCAAATTTTTTAAAAAATACCGTACTTAATTAACACCAGGATGACAGTTCCTGCTTCTACTTACAAATGTGGTGACACCTCTGGGAGATGGTGAATGGAAGTGAATGCAGGATTAAGTGCAATAACCCAATGACATTACCATTAAGATGAAGCACCAGAGGTCATCGCAAACCCGTTGAACTGATCGAATAAGACTGTGCTACAGAAAAGGGGGGGTGGGAGGGAGAGAAAACAAAACATGGGAAAATTTCTCCAGCAACTCGATTATCCTGGAGCTCATTCTGAGTATTCCCTAAGTAGCTTAACCTCAACTGTACAGTAGCTCATAACATAAACACACTGTACTCTTCCCTCCAGTCATTAACTAACTGACTAACTGACTAACTGACTAACTAACTAACTAACGTATCTTGACAGTATTGTGCCCAAACACTGATGATTCTATAAGCTGTTGGAACATTTTGTACAATTTACCGTTGTCCATTTCTCTCCATTCAATTTTACCAGGTTGTTGTTTTTTTCTGTTCCAACACCAAACGAATAGACAACCGAAGCTAGCTGTTGGTTGAATGTTCCTGTGCCATTCAAGGCCTTAATGACAACAATAATAATCCTTGCATTCGATGTTGCGCTTTATCACGTCTTCCGAGATTTTTCAAAGAGCTTGATAGAATGTACTGTAAAGTGAACTGACTGCATGTTTCGTGGGCTTAATAATGAATCAGGAGGAATAAGAAAACAAGCACAAGTCTTGTTGTGAATGTGTGTGTTTTCTGCAACCTAAGTACACACTAAAGCTTGGATAGGATGCTTTTTTTTGTGTGAGTGTGTTGGTAGCCTGTAATGCATTAGATTTACTGCTCAGCGAGCTAATGGCTCAATGAACCAGTCTCGGTCTACGAATATTGCCTTGTAATGTCTCACTGTGACCTATTTTTCTCGTTGACACCTAGTATGTCACTACAAGGAGAGGCCAGAGGGGTTAAGGCTTCACGCTGAAGCCGAGAAGGTTGATCGGAAATATGGCAGAGGTCTTTTAAGAAAATGCAAGGGTTCGAAAGAATTGCAAAACTTACCCCCCTCACCCCCCCCCCCCCCAAACTTTGAATTTAATGCCACAAAATCAAATCAAGCTTGTGAGTCGGGCAGAAAAAGTTTGTAAGACCTTCTCTTAGAGAATTGGTAAGGTATCGAATGATTTCATAGGGTTATAGTTGACTCAGGGCATTTAAGAGAAAATGAGAACAATTCATGCAGAAGATGGGTACCAAAATGTCACACAGAAAGACCTGAGGATTAGAACGGGCGGCTGATTGAAGCTGCAAACAGCAACACCAATAAATAATCTGAACATCTTCCTACTGCGTCACATGCAACCACAGTTTTTCATGCATCTAGTTTCATCTTCCTGCCCACATGTCACTTCTCCTGGAGAGGTTTGTTTAAAAAGAGGGGGGTGTGATGATAAGAAAGCAAAGAAAATTAGCCAGTTTCTGTTAGCTACCCTGAATGAGATAAGACTGATTTCCAATATCAAGGCCCACTTAAGAGCATTTTAATCCATTCTATCAGAGCAAGGGTACACTGTTTTCCCGGAAGGACTTGGTTGGTTGAAGCAAAATCAAAGATATGTATTGAAAGCAAATCAAATACTGAAGAGCATATACGGTGTAAAAGGAAAGCGGGGAGAAAAGGGTTGACTGGAAGTCAATGATCTAGTTCATTCAAAAACCTGGCACAAATACGATGGGTCAAACATCTTCTATACCATAAAAATCTATGATTATAATGTCAAAGGCAGAGAGTGGGCTATTGCTGCCAATAATACAACAGTTGAAAATTGACCAGCCAACCATCTCCAGTTAATCAAGCTGACCTGCACTTATACTGGTTCGCTAAATTATAAACTTTAGTTACTGAGCCAGCAAGGTTTGTTGTTTGCTTGTACGCATTAGCTTCCACCCACAGTGCTGAACAAGCAGATTGGTAGAAATTTTGATCTTGCCTTTAATCAGTTTTATAAACAGTTAAATCTCGACAATATCTCGACAATCATGTGCCAGCTCTCTCTCTCTCTCTTTTGCAGGAAAGTATTGAGCAAAGATTTCAATCATTATTGAAGCTGCAGCATAAGGAAAATTAAGTCTTTAAAAAAAACACTTGCAAAACAAGTCACTCAGCATTAATGTAATTTTCCTATAATATCAGCAATCCTTCATTTCAGTATAGTGAGAGAATCCAATATGTACACTAAATATAATACAATAATAATCCTTGCACTGGACATTGCTCCTGATCACATTGTCGAGATGTCTCAAAGTGCTTCACGGAATATACTGTACAAAAAATTTGCCCAGTGTGGGTGTATAACCATCTGTTTTGTTTTGAGAACATTGCAGCCCACTTCACTTCTCATCAGGGCATTTTAAACAGTTTTTGTAGATGGTCAGCATTCAAAATAGGTTAGCTCTGCTGCCCCCAATCAAAAGGACGGTTAAAAAGGCCTGACTGTTTACACCTGATCCAATTAATACCCAAGGGATCCACACCCTCCAGATAAGGTGAAGTGATAGATGCGAGGAAACCAATCACAGTGTGGGAAAAACAGTTGAGTTGGGAGGCTGGTGGGAATATGATGGGAGCTTACTCAAGATTTAACCCTATATAAAATGGCTACATAGCACCTTCCTTGGCGTGTATTTTTTTTAATTTGCAGGTCTGGAATGTTGGCCAGTATACCTGCAATATAAATTAGGGCATACCACTCTTGTTCCCTGTGGGATTCTCTTTCTGTTTACACATGTCGCAGTTAAAACATTACACAAGGACTATCTCCCTGAGAGAATGACACATTGAACAGCTTGAATTTCAAATCGAGGCTGAGCCAGAGAGCCAATTACTTCACTTGTAAGCATTTACTCAAGCTCAGTCTGGGAGTTAAATATAGCTCCTTCGAAATCAGGCCTTCAAACATAATGTGCAGCTTATTCACTCTCGACAAATATTTAGAACGACATTGCTCTCCCCTCCAGTTGGCTGTCGCTGCCGCCTGAAAAACACATCCACCCATGGTATCATCAATAACTTCTTAATTCAAGAAGTTGCTTTAAAGCTCTTTAACACATCAGGTTATTAGCACTGTCCTGGGCCACACCAAAAGCCACCTGCGTTTTCAACCCAGTGCTCAATAACTTATTTCTCCATGTGTAAAGTGTAGCCGCCAAATTACTTTCCCCCGACTTGACCTGGGTCTGTTTCTCGGACAGAGCGAAACGTTGGGCAAGTTTCCGTATTGCACACGCCTCTGTTTAACTCACAGTAAGTAGGAACACTGTTGTTAGTTGATTTGCATCTAGTTTTCCGGGGTAATAATCCCTTTTTAAAAATAAATAAATCATTTGGCTACTGAATGCACGACTGTTTGTGGGACACTGCT
Source organism: Hydrolagus colliei (assembly GCA_035084275.1). NCBI lineage: Eukaryota > Metazoa > Chordata > Chondrichthyes > Chimaeriformes > Chimaeridae > Hydrolagus > Hydrolagus colliei. Next base: position 8,361,332 of record CM068768.1, read on the forward strand.
GTGTGCAATTGGCTGCCACGTTTCACCCACAAAAAAGTAAATTCAATTTACATATATTCTGTGAAGTGCCTTGAGATGAAGATTCTGATAAGGCGTTAAATCAAATGCAAAGATTATTATTATTATAACAGAGACATAATCCTTGCATTTGATATACTGTTTTTCACGTCCTATCGACGTCTCAAAGCGCTTCACAGAATATGCTGTAAAGTGAATTGACTGTATACTTGTGAGCAAAAACACGGCAGCCAATTGCGCACAGCAGTGCCCCACAAACAGTCGTGGATTGAAATGACCAATTTTTAATATTTTTTTGGAAGGATTATTATCAGACGTGTAGAGAAAGGAAACTTGCCCAAGGTTTCGCCCAGACCCGCCTGGATTCGAACACAGCTCTCAATGCTTGTGTGTGTGTGAATGCTTTATCCACTGAGCTACAGGACTCCCATGGATTTCCTCTAAGGTCTGCATATTGCTGGAATGGTCAGGAAATGGATGCTGATGCCGCAAAACGATGCAGTGGAAATTAACTTATCTGCCCAGATCTGAACTCACCAATCAACAAAAGTATTGTATATTTCTGTTAATCCTCATTCTAAAATAAATGCACAGCATAAAATTCTAAAGTCGGGCAGTCTCCTTCCCTCTCCACACTGTACTCTTTATTCTCTTGTCATAGACACAAGATTTATGAATGGCGTCTGAGCTTTGTGAAGCTCAGAAACATGCCACAATATTGCAACTACAAATGGATTTATGGCAACCTGCAATCACTGATACTGGCTGAGAATGTCTGAAATATTTATAGGAAACGCACAAATATCTCAGCTAATGAATACTTCTGTTGCACAGGCATCTCCCAAAGTAATACTGTACATAGTAGTTTTGCAATGTAAGTGCAGCCTATTCTGCTAAATGTTTTTTTTTAATCTATTCAAGCACTTGCTCACAATCAGAACACCAAAGACCTTTCTTTACCTCAGGTTAAGTCATTATGTGGCAAACAAGATCAGTTCTCACCGACATCGTTTCACAAACCTGTTTTGCGCAATATTAAAGGAAACTCCCATATACAGTGCAGTACATGGTTACCAGAATTGGTAAATTTGACTTTGCACACAACCTTAGCCTAACAAGACATGTTTCTTAAAGATGGCACACATCTTCAACAAAATGACCACTGATTTTTCTCCCCCGCAACCATTTTTCAGTCATTCCCAATTGCTAGCGCAGCTACAGATCCCTACCAAAGTAAAATATGAGCCACAAAATATACTGGAATTATTAATGTGTGTGTGTGTGTGTGTGTGTGGGGGGGGGTGTTGATTGAAATTCCTGGTTCAAAAAGAAACCTCATTGAATGGTTTACATCTGCTGGAGGCAGTACATGTACATTGCTGTTTTGGCTGTTCTATTCCAGCGAAGGGTTTGAGTTGCACAGGGTTAGAGAGTTGGCGTAGTGCTCAACATTCCATTTCTAGGAGTTGCCAGGGATTTAAAGTTGTCGCTTTGGAACATCCACCACTTGATAATTCAGTTTGCAATTGGAAGCAACAACATCCTGTATGGGCCGCTCCTCTCACACAAAAGCAGGGTAGGTAGGCAATCCTCTCAACGTGCAACAGCAACACCCTGAACCTTTTAACTTCTGTTATCTCAGAGCTCTTCACAAAGACAAGGATGACTGAGCACGGAAAGAGAGAGAGAGAGAGAGAGAGAAAAACACAGGCGAGACAGGATGGATCTGTGGAAATAAATTAACTAAATGATAGCACAGATTGGGAAAAATGAGGAACTAACAGTAGACTGGTCGGTGTCAGAAGAGTGGTGGACACTGGTAGGAAAATAAAGTGGAGGAAATAGCGTAGGTAGGTAGGGAGGGGGGGGGGGGTGTCAGACTATGAAGGAAGATTATTTCCACGTGTAACTGACCCCAACATGATAAGTGCCAATTTCCCAATGGAAGCTATTTCCCCACCACCCAACCCATCAAATATTTACAAGCCATAGAGCAGAACACAGCTCCCGTCAAAATTATCCCACCTTTTCTGAGCTGAGCACTGTTAAATAATATTTTTCACTTCTCACAAGTTTACAGCATTGAAAAGCCTGATGTAAAAGTCGTCAAACAAAGGCCAGTGTCAGTTACTACAAGCCAAGCAAGAACAGCTCTTTTGATGTTTCCTAGGCTAAAACAAGTGCTGGAGTGAGTGTAGTCAGAGCATACAAGGCCACTTAAACCAGGCTTCAAAGGACATTTTTGTACCCTCCCCCTCCCCCCTTCCCAAAGCGATAACAGTCATTGAGTTGTGTTCTAAGTACAAAGAACAAAATACCCCCCACCGCAGCTCACAGCCTCCATATCTAGACACCTGCTCCATCCTTACCCAGATTCCTTCAGCTGGCCATAGTCATGTTTCGCACACTGCTGGATGGATGAAATATGGGAGTACTGCCAGGTCAGTATTTAAAATTAATCCAGGGCTATGATCCTCACAGACTAAGACTGTCACACTTTAAATGTTAGCATTTGATTAATTGTAGACAAAACATGGAATTGATCCATGTTGTAATGCGTAATTTTTTTTGTGGTGATTGATTCTGAGCGAATCATCTCCCCAAAACAAACATATACACAAAGCTATGTAGATTTGAGAAAGTATACCAAGAACAATAAAGCAGCAGAGCAAGTGGTTGAGGAGTGTGAAGGGTAATTACAGGATAAGACACCAGGAAGCATTTCTTTACATGGAGGGCAAATCCCATCATACCATAGCCAGTAAACTGAACAAATGCAAAACATAGTTTATTGCTGAAATGGAAAGACAGTGATCAAACAAGCCGAAGTGTCTTCTTTAATTCCACCATCTCACAACTGATCAATATTGAAATGCACACTGTGACAACCATTTGATGTGAACTGTTGGTGGACTCAAATTCAATAATCTTTTTCATTCATGCAGGTTTAGATATAGGTATAACTTTACAAATCCAAGGGAAAAAATAATCAAACCCAGCTGGGAAGAGAATGCATCACTTGCATACTGCAATCTTACAACAAAGCAACTTTACTCCGATTTGATGCCAATTTCAGAAACAGGAACCCCTATATGGCCATACACCAACACACACTACTCCATAAAACCACATAATTTCAGCTACAGAACAGACGGGAAATTGTACTCCACAAAGCGAATAGAAGTTTTGCTTTGGGAAAAATATAGGCAACACAGTGAAACCTATATAACTACATATTACTCTTATAAGCTGAACTAACTGAGGATCTGGCAACAGACCCAAGATAGAACTCTCGCAGAACACCAATTCTAGTGATAAACCTCCAAACCAGACTTATTTGTGTGATTTCCCCAAGATGGAGTGTAAAAAAGGCCTGCAGCTGCAAATTGCACAGGTTTACATACGGATAAAGAACATTTGGGAATATGGTGTCCCAGGTGACGTCTCTAGATACCTCACACAACACGGAAATCGCTACCTTTAGCATGCAGTATTATGCTGTATAGGTCAGAACATGGTAGGATATAGTCATAGTCTGTATTTGGAGCATTGAAGTACAAAATAATACCGGGTACTTTCTTGGGAGATGGGAACCACCACAGGGTAAACTGAGGAACATTAATCAAGGTCTCTAAAATCAAACCAGATAGTAGTCTACGCTGGTGCTTATACTCCACAAGAGCCTCCACTCCTTCTAAGCATCTCTTCTAAACAGATGCTGGGAAAAAAACACCATTAATGGCCATCAGCTATCATATGATCTCAGCTAAGGAGACAACAATATCATTAACTGGCCTTCGTGCCTGAGGAGGGGAAGGGAATAATTCCTGGGTCTTGCTGCTCAGTGAGCTCTCCCTTCTGGCTTGATCTTGATGCCTTCCATTTCTGAATGGGTAGAAATAGAAGAGAATACTGACAACGCTATCCACTTCTGTACTTTTAGCAACTGTCAAGTTGACCAGGGGAAAAATATCTGAGCACTTCCCGTTTGAGAATGCAAGACCACAAGTCTTCCTCATGCGAAAATCTTCAAAGTTAGCTAGAAGTTTCTGAAATACAAAACATTGCAAGAAAAAACTGTATTGCGCAGGAAGAAAGATAGGAGCAATAAGAGAATGCCTTCACAGGAAATACTCCAATCTCTCATGTTCACAAACGATGGAAAGAATTTTAAAAATGGGACGTCAGAACAATTAAGTCAGTTCAATAAACATTAAACACCATAGTTTCAACAGGAGACTCGTGAACTATATTTTTGCTAGTCAACGTCAAAAGCATCAACCAAAGCGTCCTACATAACAGAACCCAACGCATCACAACCACATCCCTCCTCCAAAATATTTTAGGCTACAATAAAATACGAGCATTAAGAAACTTCAATATCAAAATGAGGGCAACGCTAGGACAAGCTTATGTTTACACAATAAAACAGGTTGTGAGGGCAAAGGGAGCTACAGGTGATTGCGAGTATCTTGGAAGTCAATCTGCTGGGAGACAACAACAAAATTACATTTGTATAGCGCCTTTCACGTCAGGAGGACGTCCCAAGGCAATGGAACTTGGCGAGGATGGAGGTGATAGGCACACGGAAGTATGCAAGAAAGGTGCTGGCAAAGATTTGAATGCGGTGGGAGCTTGCGGACGGTAAAGCTGGCAAGGAGGGCATTTTGAAAATCAAATCTGGAAGTGACCAAGATGTAAATGAGTTCCACCAGCGCAAGGCAAGGGCAGAGGATCTGCACTGGTACGCACAGCTTGAGACGGAGGCTGAGAAAACTAGTCGACTTCAATCTTGTCTCGTGTGAAGTTGAAGGAATTTGACAGGTGCTTAGAAAAACATCAGTAAAACCTAGGATCCATTTCCGCATCGTGTGTACACATGGAAACTAATCCCGTGTTTGCAGATGACGTTGCAAGGGGAAGGATACCGAAGACGAAAGGATTGAGAACAGGGCTCTGTGAGGTACATTGCGCGTCAAAGAACTCAGTAAAGAAGCAACATGAATGGAAATACAGAAAGTTAAAGAGTTGTGTAGTGATCTTCTCTCTTTATATATTTTTTTCCCCAAAAAAAGGCAGTAGTGTTACGTTGCTAGAAATCAAAATTGGATGTTTCAAAAACCCATTTCTTGGGTAGATTTTTTAAACAGCAGGTGCTGCATTTTGCCTGAACTCATCTGTTCACTATCACACATCTGGCACTCCCCAGGAATGCAACACTAACCACAGGCAGCGCCAAATCAGTATCTTACACCGAGCATTCCTTTGGTTTCTCAATCACATGTTCTCCCACTGCAGTGCCAGTCTGCTGCATGTAGCCTGATCTCCTCGGCCAACTTCCTTCCCCTCACACACACACACAGCAGTTTCCCCCATGCAGCAATCCCAACTCCCTGCTGTCCCCCCACCATGCAGCTGTTTCCCAACTTCCCTTGGCAGCTTCCTGTGTCACTAAGAATAAATGTGTCTATACTACACTGTACTGTATTGTGGCTCCCCCTATATAAATGTGGTGATGCTGTGATCTCAAGGCACTCATCATCATGTCCTATAATGGTTAACACCCTACCTCTAAGGAGGCAAGGTTCCCGGGGGAGACGGGAAGGGGGAGGGGGGAGAGGGGAGATTTGTTACTGCTGCTCCAATATAAACAGGGCAGATAGCACCATTTATCTGAAGCAATCCTTAGGGCATTACATTTAGCTGAAGAACATCCTAGAGATCCCTCAGTATGCTCCACACTCACTATCTACAAAGAGCCGACACATCCAATGTGCAACAATCTGAATCATCTTTAACCTTCCTTTCGACCAGGCTGAAAGTACATGTGCCATATCAAAACTGTCCTCAGCGTGTGTGTACACATACACACAATAAACCTTTAGCGGAGCTATTATCCCTAAAGCAGTAAAACCTCAACAGGATAAGTCTACATGGAGAGTTTGCGTTGTACAATAAAAATGTGAGCAAGGGAAATCTTTCACATAAAAATTTACATAGGACAGTTGCACTGCAGAATCTATCCAGTCAGCCTGTCTGTTAACCCTGCATGCCAAAGTCCTAATGGGTAGGATGGTCCAGCTGGATAAGCAAGAGTGAAAGTTTGCAATATCGAATGGAAAGCTATGTGGTTTTAGCTGGTTAGAGTTAAATATTGCCTCCCAGTTCCCTGCTCCCGCCTTCAATAAATACCCTCTAAAAAACAATTCTCTGCAAGTATTTGTAAGACAACATTTAAATTCCTGTATCTTTCCCCAGTTAGGGGTTCCCCTGGTCATTATTATGAAGCACCATTAAACATTCCAGCGACATGAAAAGCACTTTTAAATCTCAATTGCTGTGATGTACTGTACTTGGGACAGAGGTTTTGTGGCGTGCACTATATATCAGAATGTCGTCATGCACATCACATGTTTTAGATCTAATCTAGAACCCAAACCAGTTTTAGGGCAAAGGGTAATTATTCAACACTTCCTTTATTCCAGGTTGTCCACTGATCAGAACAGAGGAGGAGTGTTATATTGCATAACAAGGCCTGGATTTCTGCCAAATCCAGGGCCACTCCCATCCACAGAACACACTATCCAGTGTAAGACAATCATCATCAACCACTTCCCCCATCGCACAACTCAAAACTCTAGCAGTAACTATGTCAAATGTACAGTGGGAATATGTACTGTATATGGCTAACGCACCTTCCTCCTCTCCCACCACCACAAAACAAATATTTTAGGCTTTGGGGATTTTTAACACAGTAAAAGAACGAACACTTGGCACTTTTGAGCACATTACTAGAATGGAAACATCTCAAAGCATTTTATGGTAATTAATCTTAAGTGTGTGAAAACAAATGTTCTAGTCAAATAAGGCAGCCATTTTGCATAAAGCAGGGTTTGGTAAAAGCCATGAAGTGAATGATGAATTTATCTGAAGGATTCTTGGCCAGGGCATCAAAGAGAAATTCCGTACCCACCCATAGCCCTATGTATTCTTTAGCATCACCCAAAAGAACTGCCAGATTGGACTTTGATTTCACATCCCATCAAAAGGATGGAAATGCAGCACTTTCCAATGTGATGGGCGTTCCCGACTTGAAAGGCGCTATACAAATATAATTTTGCTGTTGTTATACAGTTTATTATTGTAATATAGTATACTGTTCCGATTCGCTCTCTTCCACTGCAGTACAAGTTTCTGAAATAGTAATCGGAATACAGAACTGGAGTTCCCAATGAAGAATTTCACGTCGATGAGAACCAGGCCTTTTAAGGTGGTTGTTGGAATGGGAATATGCCTGGTATTAAAAGAAGTTGCTTTTGAATGAGGAAAAAGAGAGGAATGTCACATGCCTTCTATTTATGTGACTGTCCTACTTCCCATGAATTATAGAATTGCTTCCAGAGACGGTGAAATCTTTACATTTACTGTGCACTTCAGAAAACGATGGCACATCCAGATCCAACCCTACCCACTTTGTTACTTCACGCAGATTATTCAATAAAACATGATTTCTGTGCAAACATTTGTTTGTGGAAAGTTCAACAGTCTTAAAGAGAAATGGATTCCACGCCAATATAAAAACTACACCAAAAAAAAACTCGAATTCAATTCAAACTTCAAAATGAGTCTTCTTCGTGGTAAATGGATGCTCACTTTCACCCACTGGGAATGCATTGGTGCTGAGAATAAGATACCCTCTACGATAGAGTATAAATCTGGCCTGAAACCACAAAAGTCCAGACAGCTGGACTACCATTTGCTTTATTCATTAAACCAATGTCAAACTGAGCACAAGAGGATTAAGGACACACTACAATGCAGATTTACTAATTCCATTTGATAGAACACCTTATCACGTCTTTGTGGTGTCTCAAAGCATGTCACAGAAATGTAGTGTAAAGTGAATTGACAGATTATTTTGTAGACGAACCATAGCAGCCAACGATCCACAAATCGACTAACAACCGGGTTCCTACTTATTGCTCGTTAAACAGAGGTGTGTGGAGTAAGGGAACTTGCCTAACAATTTTGAGTTCCAAAGTGATGGCATCAGTTTAAGGATACACTAAGAGCAAGAAGGGGGTTTCCAAAAGGAGATGTCCAGGACAACACAAGTACAAAATTAAAAATGAAAGTAAAAGAAATACTGATCTTGAATTTATTTAACGGTGTTACACATTCTCTGATTCACTGTGCATGCATTTTAGTTTTCTTCAGCAGCTCAAAGTTTACAGTCTGACTAGAGTTTCAAAATTATCATTCACCTGTACGGTTGCATTATTCGGATTGAGTGGGTTTTCACTCTGATATTAGGCATGGTTACAGTTGAGTAACAGGAAACGGGGATGGATAAGAGTACATCAGGACCGCCCTGTGTATCGTTTTGAGTCCCCAAATTATAAATACAGTAACTTGTTTGCAAAAAAGTAAAATGAAGAATTTTTCTTTCGGTAAAGGGAAAATTGTAGAAAAAACTAATCTTCAGATGAAGGGCACCCAGTTTTTTATGTTGAAAGTAGGTTGAAAATCACTGCACGGCAGAACAATGAAAGGACAGAAGATACTGCTCATCTCCATGACACCTGCATGCTATCTTACTGGAGATTAATGAATAGGTGAAATTAGCTAAAAACATTTTATTTGTGTTGACTGCAGTAACGTACACATTTAAAAAGGAACGCAATGTGGAGAGATCTGATTGATACCATACCAGGAGAGAAAAGAACTCACTCACTCACACATACCCACCCACACCCGCCTATTCACCCATCGGTCTCACAACAGTTCAGATGGCCAACTTCTCCACTGTGGTGATGTTAAGAACCAGATCATTCTTTGGAACATACCAACAACTGAACAGGAATATACTGCTTAGTGACTGAGTGAGAATGCTCCAGGTTGCAGGTTGACAAATCTCATCATGTTGTTCAGTAAATAGAGTAAGAGGAAGTTGAATGGCTTTTATTATAATAATGACAAATCTTCGTTCACAGATAGTATTACCAAAATATCCAAATGCGACCACTGGAAATGAGTATTTAGACTTCCGCTGTGATTTGAATCTTCCAACATAATAATCTAGAGCCATTTTTTTTTAAAAAAAGCAACAATATAGTGAAACCTCGTTTCCAATTCTGATGTTTGAGAGGATAAGTGACTTTCTTGACTAGAAAGGAAACGCGAGAAAAAACCCCCACAAGAGTTTCCAAACTCCATGAAATCAGGTAGGATACTCAGTGATGGAAATCGAAGATAAATGGTTTGACCACACAGAAGTCGCCCCACACCCACACAAAAAAAATCAACAAGCAATACATTGTTGGAGGTACCATACTTCAGATGAAGCGTCAAACGTGAGCTGCCTGTTTAGGTGGATGTTAAAGAGACTATGATTTCTTACAGCTAACAATCCTCCAGATTTTGCTTCAATAAAAAAAAGTGGTCTTTCACAGGATATTGCGTGATCATCTATAAGATAGTCACTGCAATTCACAGTACTGTATATCCTTTCTGAAAAATACTGTGACATTATTAATGATGTGATAGGTACTATATCAAATGCAAGGAGCTTTGTTTTAAATGTTTTAACTTGGGTGCAAAATGGCTGCCAAGTTTTCTCCTCAAAGTCACAGCACACGTTAGCAATTAATGTGAATTTGGAAGCTTTGACATTTAGGCTTTATAAAAATAAAAGTTTCTGTTTTTCCTAAACATACACTGCCATGACTCAGCATTTGTTTTCCTCACACCAGCCTACATTTCTCACTGTGCAGACATGAGTGTAACAGTATTTCATCAGGCCTAGAAAAAAATGTTTTGGACAAAAGCTGCCTTTATTTAGCAGGGTGCCACCAGGCTAATAGTTTCACTATAAACAGTTTCACTGAGAAGATGCATAAATAGACGCTCAAATTTACAAGCTGTTTTGAGGTCGAGAAACTATTTTCACTGGTCTGTGAGTTGATTGCTAGACGGCATATATAATAATCCCCACAGTTCATATAGCGCCTTATCACATCCTTGAAAAGTCTCAAAGCACTTCACAAAATATACTCTAAAATCGATTGACTATATATTTTGTGGGCAAAACATGGCGGGCCAAATGTGAACCGCAATATCCCACAAACAGTTGTGGATTGAGTGAACAAATTATTATTATAAAACACATTTGAAATCCAAGCATGGGACAAGGGCAGATCTTTCAAAGAGCTAGTGTGTACTTGATAGGCAAAATGGCCTCCAATATCGGCGGTAATTCTACAATTACTGTAATACGGGTTTTGCCAGAAGTATTCTGAAGGCTGAAATAAAAGGGAGTTAATTGCAACTCACAAAATGCTGGATAACAGGAAAGGATGCTTAATCTGAAAGTAATCTTCTGTGAAGCCAAATCTTGTATTTACTTATTCCAGATAATCACTACAGAGGACGTGAAATTCTCACCAGCATAATAAGCACTCGATAGATAGCTACTTGCAGAATGTCTGAACCAGAGCAAATCAAGACAACATTGCTTCTCAAAGGCAGTTGTTATTCTAGTCTCTGCAAGAGAGGAAACTCAAGGGGTTGTACAACACAGAGCAACATGTCATGTGGGGAAAGTACTCAAAATACACACACATTTCTGCAATTCTATTTTGTTGCAGCAAACAGAATGTTGGATCATTCCCACAGGAAAGATAGAAAAATTTAGTGGGTTACCCCAACCATTGCCATGAGTAAGGCAGGTTTGCGGTTTATGTAAGAAAAAAAATTGGGGGAGCAGTGGGGGTGGAGAAAAAAAACAATTGCAGAGGTGGAATATAAATAATCCAGTATATGAGAGAAAACATTGCAATAAAATGCTACTCAATAGGACTGTAGTGGCTTCTGTTGTGCAATTCGACCTATTTTACATCCACACCTTCCCCTGTTACCTCACAGGAGTAGACGCAGACACACACATTCTTATAGCAATATCAAATAGAACCGGAAATGATTGAAATAAAGAACAACAAATGATCGACAACAACTTGGGATTTATCTAACGCCCTCACAGTCTCCACGCCAGATAGCGTCTCGGAGCGCTTCACAATAAAGGAACCCGGGGCCGAACCGGAGGGGGGGAAAGGTGACCAAAAGTGTGGTCAAAAAGAAAGATCTTCAGTGGTGACCTGAAAATAGGAAAAGAGGGAGAGGCAAAGGGAGTTCCAGGTCGCCATCAATCCAAGGAATATACAAGGGCGTAGTGGCTGAAGGCATGGACGCCAAAGGTGGAACGGAGGATTCGGGGGACAAAGGAGGAGGCCAGACCCAGTTGAGCGAAGGTGCTGTTGCAAGGAGAGAGGTCAGAGAGGCAGAGGAGTGGAGGCATTTGAAAACAAGAGTGAACTGGACTGATGATTACATTGTGGGGACAGGACAGGACAATCTAGAGTAAGGCACTCTAGACTGGAAATTGCCTGGAGCGAATAAAGCATTTCTAGTCGGCAAATCTTTTACTTCCCCATTTTACTTCCTCTTTGCTTCCATCCTTGGGCACGTGGATAATACTTTTGCCTCTCGGTCACAAGGTTTGAGTTTGAGAGCTGCACTAGAATACGAGTTCAGGTCTTAGCCACAAAAAATAGACAGAACACTGGCCAGATGTAGTTCCTTCCGAGTCCTTGTATATTCCTTGGATTGATGGCGATCTCTTGCCGCTTGGTGATGTGGACTTGTGTACTGGATCATCAGTCTCCATCCAGAATTGACATGTGTAATGTCTGAAACGTCCACTACAGATGTAGTTGCCCTATACACTTCCCACTAGCCCATTGTGTAGAGCTTTGAGATGTTTCGACTGATATCAAATGCAAACATTATTTTTGTATTTAAACAGACTAGCATGGATATCTGACACTGCTCGCTGTGACGTCACTAGGTACAGTATATATATAAAAAAATTAATTGTTAGCAGCAGCCACTCACTCACACACACCCTCCCTCCATATTTATAGGACATGACTAGGCAACCATTATCATACTCCTGCCTAATGACCCAAAGAGAAGGGAAAATACAGATGCTGACCGGAGACTTGTCTCCACTCAGGAGACAGCCACAAGATTCTCACCGCTCTCTCAGCGGTTAGTAGAGCCAGCAATTAGTAAAAAAAACACACACACACAGCTACAGAACGGCTTTCGTTCACAACTGATGATGAATGATGAACTCATCCCATTATCTCCAGTGCTCGCATTCACAAACGTTAGAAAAGTCCAAAGCAACATCATGATGTCTAGGTTTTTTCCCCTCGAATATACCCTCGGTGTCAAGGCACATTCAGTTAAGTTGTCTCAGAAACTTGTATCCCAAGTATTTTCCCATGGAATAATAGGGGACCAATAGAATGTTTTGTTGGCTCACGATTCTGTGTGCGCAGGCAAAACAGTACTGAGTGTCACACTGGCTACCACCCACCACTGATCATCAACGTTGGTTAGGAGAGGGCAAGATGGTTTGAGACAGCCACCAAAGCTGACTCTTCAGTTCTGCCTCTTCAAGTTCACATCTATACTTATTTCAAGTAGCAAGAATATTAAGACAACCCTATCATTTAATCTCTGAAAATAGTTTCCTTCAACTCCCTTATTAGCTGGGTACATCCATTGTGTGTGATGGTGTTGGTTATGATGCTGTGGGTGGGTGGGTTGGTGGGTGGGTGGGTTGGGGGGGGGGGTGAAAAGAAAGGGAAGTGAAAGAAGGAATAACAGTAAACAGATTTGAAACTCCAAACAATATTGAACTGGGATTATGAAACAGATTTGATGCAGCCTTTTCACATCATCAAGACATCTCAAAGAATATACTGTAGAGTAAATTGACTGTATATTTTGTGGTCAATAGCCCCCAAATCTGCAAACAAACACCTCAATTCAAAGTCCAATGCAGAACCGCACACTAAATAGCTTATTCATAGCTTCCCACAGCACAGAGGAACCACCATCATCAGTACACACTCAGTATTTTCATCCATGAAAACTAACAAAGGAAAATATGACCAAGTAATGACTGAATAAGATCCGCAATTAAGTCATCTAAACTGTTGGCATGCCAAACACTCTATAAAGTGCTGGCTTGCTGAAGAATACAGGTTTGACAAAGTCTGCACCGGTAGGAGAGAGCGGGAGAGAGAGAGAGAGAGAGAGATTGAGCGAGGAGCACATAAAATTTGCAACTGAATTGATAACGCCAGGAAAATAAATGTCGGGGAAATGAGCGTGGGAGAGTGGGGTTATATTAGGCAGTTCATAAGGAGATCGCTGGTGACATAGACTTACTGAGCCAAATACTCTGTCTGTCTCTCCTATAACAATTATTTCTATCTATGGTGCGACACATTAAGCAGGTATTGTTTGGAGTTACCCACTGACACCTCGCAGCAAATCACATTCCACCCGGCACCGTGCGTTATGTGTGCTCCCCTCTCTTGACTAGGTGAAGTCACTGACTAGGGTCAGCGATCCTCCAAACCTGGTCTTGAGCCATAGCTGAAGAACGGCAAACTTGGCAAGGTGACAGAGGGTGGGTTGTGCCTGTAAAACTATACCGCAAAGTGACAGCATCTTCAGAAGTTGAGGAGGCCAATGCAAACTGCTCTGCCTCTTCCATCCGGCAATGAATTGAATGAATTACCCCCCCAAAAAAAAATCAAAGTGTAACTAGCTGTTGATAAACCTTGTGAACTGTACACCTGTCAGAGCAGCCAACAAACTGGTTATTCATTATCATCTACAGTACACACAGAAAGAGTAAACGGTGATCATCCAGGCACTGCGTATTCACAATGGTACAGCAGGTAAACAATTCAGCTGGCATGTAATGGGATTCGTAAACCAAGGAATCTGAAGTATTGGCCACACACATCTCTACCTTAAGCTGCGCTAGCTGTAGCCTTACCCGTCCATCCACCTTCCCAAACCAAATATTTTTCATAAGGTTAATGGAATTATAAGCATTATTAAAAACTACAACCACGTAAAATTCTGAATTTTGTTTTACATTTTATCGCTCAACCCCCCCCCGCCAATCACCCACCCTCCATCCCATTTCCCCACCATCAGGATTTAAACGTGTCTGAAAAATTCATGAGTTACTCCTTACCAGGCTCATCTCAGTCTGGTTAACAAAAAAATATACATAAATGAAGGCTAGGCACTGCACTCACTCACTCTCTGACAAACCCAGGTGCCTAGCAGCTGGTGAAGAGCAGTTCCTATAAGTTCCCCAAACCATAGCCTCTGTTAAATGACATAAGATTCACGTGTAGCATTCTAAATGTTGATATTCTTTTAATTATTTTTATATAAAGGAGGGGGGGGGGGGGGAATACTTGGATTATTTTGAGAAACGAGACCCACCCAGGTAAAAAACAATGGAACCAGCGAGTCTGCACACGAAAGCTACATCTCCTGACCTAGCATATATGTTTCCTGTTCTCCCTCCCTTATAACTACAGTACATAAAAACTCTGGTCTTAAAAGTACTTTGTTCAAGTCAATCAGCAATAGGACACCACAACAGTTGAAGCGCGAACACTCTCACTACTGTTCAGACATTTAAGGCTTCCCTACGGCAGCTATATACGGTTTGAGGGCAATAATCCCTTGTTCTCCATTCCATTCCCAACCTCACCCCCATTCACTCACCCTCCTTCTTCCGTCCTCCAAACCCAGTGAAGAGACCATAGAAAAATAAGCTTCACCCAAATTTGCTCTGGATAAATCAAAGCCTACCACAGTTAAAAGAGATGCAGGAACTCAAAACACAAAGGATGGTGAGTGATAGGAAGCACTGTAACCGACCTCTCCGTCACTGTACATTCAGAAAGGAACTAGAAATAGTGACAATCGGTCTCACAGCATTACTTCTCCACCTCGTGTCAAAACAAACGCTGCCACCGTGTTCAGGTGCTACTCACAATGGCGTGTGATATTGCTCCACCTCGACCGAGCTCAACGATTCCTCCTCAATGTCAGACTCGCCGCCAGAACTGCTCTCCGTAACATCCGAGTCAAAGGCATTCTCCGTGAAACGCAGCTTGGAGTCGGAGCTTGAAACAAACTTCTCCAGCCCCTTCGACGCCGTGATGCTCTTGAAGAAGTTGGCGAGTGTTTCCGAAGTGCTTTCGCCCACTTTCCGCCCGCCAGAGTCGGACTTTCGGGCAAACACGGACTGCTGATTACGCAGGGACCCATCCTGGTATTTCAGACAGTCCAAATGCGGAAGCTTGTGTAAGGTCTTCTCCACGAACCCTCCCAGCTGCTGCTGCACGTGCCTCTCCACCTGCTTCGCCTGGACAACTTCAAGTCGTTTCCGGAGCCTGCACGCCCTCCTCTCGATCTCAGTTTGCCTGGCCAGCGCCACCAATGTCCGACTGTGAACTTCAGTATCCAGAGTGCTAATGCTAACAGGACTGATTCTGGAGACAAAACACTTTCGTCCGCCGTCAGTACTTCCAGAAACCCCACTGGCTGAGACCTGCGCTGAAGACCTGGACACAGTGTTAATACCATTCCCACCAAGCTCTTGTAGCCTGGCGGCTTGCGATTTGGGCAAACCCTCATCGCTAGTGCTGAATTCTTTACTGAAGTTATCCTGCTCCCCGGCCACACACCTCTTGGTTGGGTTATTATTGGGCACCTCGGCTGATAGCTTACCAGAATCGTCCAGCTGGTTGGACCCAGAGCCGGTAAACATTGAGGGCAGGGGCTTTCCCCCGGCCCCTGTATTGTTTAGGTCAGAATCTTGCCGTAAGCCAGCACTGGACTTCTTGGCCAATCCGTTGACTGGCGGTTGTGGAGGAGGCAGCAGGGCTGTCTGGTTGCTGTTTGTGTTCATCGTTTTCAAGGAATGGGACAGGATAGTATGCGATTTACTGAACGCGGAGCGCTTGCTGAACGATGCCTGCAGCTTCACCGGTTCCAGGGGGGAAGGAGGGGGAGGTCGAGATGCCGCATCCAGGCAGCAATACGAGGGCACCAGAGGCTGAAGCTTGCACCGGTCTTCGTTCCTGGGACTGTTTCGAAAATCCAGCCCGTGGTCGTCGGCGAAGGCTTTCCGCTTGGCGTTGCTGTTGACGGGGTTGCCGTTCTCGCTGTCTGCGGTGGCCGGCGGAGAGAGGGAGGAGGAAGGCGTCGCCAGTTTGAACCTGTGGTGAGCTTCGGTTGCCGCTTCGGTGAGAGCGGGCGCCATCGCAGCCATGCAGCGCTGAGAGACAGACTGGCCTCTCCAACCACAGAGGCCAGCTCCACTCCCTCCTCCTGCGGCTAGCCTGCAAAAACAACACAATTTATAATCCAATTACAAAGCCCCTTTCCACAGTCTCCCCTCCTGCAATACGTCACAACATAAACCCATTAAATTGGACAAATACTTAAAAAGCAGAGATACACAAGATGGAATTAATGGCCGTCTGGTTTGAGACAAGGCATAAAAAAACACACAGCACTGGCTGAATTCTGAGCATTCTACCTAAATATTTCATTCAAAATTCTTTCTACACTCCTGAGTACATGTTAAATTTGTTAGTCATGGTTTGTCAATAGCATTCAGCATGTTTTTCTTGGCAGGAAAAGTGATCTCCATTCCTGAGCACAAAATGCAGTGTAAAAACTGTGTGGAGGAACATGCAAAAGAAAAAAATGAGCTTAGAAGTCAAATAAGGACATGAAAAGGGTAACCAGACCCCAAGTGTTGGACGTTTTCTTTAAAAAAATGATAATCTACAAATAATTTGGTTACTAACTTAAACCCAACAGACACAAAAAAAGTTATGTGCGTGTCCAACTGATTTCAAAACCCCTAATGGAAACATTTATTTAATTATCTCCCTCCCCCATTGCATTCCCATTTTAATTAAAGAGTTACGTCAAGAGCACAGATTCCTGTGAAAATGTTCACAACCCCATTTTTCTCTTTAGTTGGTGACTCACTCCAGGGTATTTATCCAACCGACAATACTAGGCCTCAGTGGCCAATTCTGCCTTCAGGAGGCATCAAAAGCTGGCATGGTCCTATCCCACCAGATACCCACACTTTCCAGGAGGATTTTGACCAGATATAGGTCAAAAGATCAATATAACTCCCTCTCGCCCATCCCAACACTTACATTCTTCACTGCAGCCCAAAAGGAATGGGGTGGTTGTGGGGAAGGGGTAAGTAGAGGTGAAAGAGAAGAGTCCAGGACAATAAACGGCATGAAGCGAATAATACCCGGGGTAAAAAAGGAGGCAAAAGCGAGACAGGACCAATACTGCATTATAGAGCATAACAGGAGCCATTTCTTCCACACTCACTGCACTAGGAATCTTCACCATATCTTCATCATCACTGGATTTAAATGTAGAACAATCAGTTGGCCGAACGGAGTGGTTGGAAAAACCTTTCAACTCATTTTTGGGGAACACCCAGCAGCAATTGCAGAACAAACTCTTGTGAGCCAAACAAATTAAGTCTCAAAAGTGGTTTAAACCTTACAAGCAACATCACTCAATGTCATCATTCAATCCAAAATGAATTCTGCTGCCTCCGAGCTGTGCTGTTAATCGGTAAGGGAAAGGGCATAAACATATTGCGTCTGAAGACTTTTCTCTTCGATCGTGCGCCTGGTCACCAACCCTTGGCTCGCCATACTGCCCCGACACTGTCAAGTGCTCTGGGATGCAGGAGAGGCAACTTGCTGTTGTATGCAAAAAAAAATCTTAAATTCCTATCTCTCCACACTTTTCTTTTCTTGCGCTTTCTCAAACGCTCAGCCAATGTTCCTTGACAAGACTGCTTTGGGAACAACAACAACGACAACAAAATTGCACTTATATAGCGCCTTTCACGTCGGGAGGACGTCCCAAAGTGCTGGGAAGGGAGGGAAGAGTCTCTTTCTCACATACCTTGACCACAAACTAGGAACTTGACATGTAAATCACCACAAGCCCTATTACAAAAGCACTGCAGCCTGCAGAGGCAGATTTCCTTACATTCAGTAGCCAGACAACACGAAAAGATAATTATAGCTCCACCTTCATTCGAATGCTCGGTTCCACCGTGCCAAGTAGACGTATGTAACTGGGTGCAAATGATTGACACCGATCCCAAGCAATCCAGGCTTAGTTTTAAGACTTTGCACATTACACAGACGGCGTGCACCATATCGTATACTTTGGTTTCCTGCAGGAAGCTTCGCACAAAAATAAAAATCATCCTTGTTTTTCTCCCTTGCCCATGAAGGAAGTGACTCACATTAGGCCACAGATTTAGAGGCTCCAGCTGCCTGCAAGTGCCTTTCCCAAGCAGCCATTGCTACCATGAGACCCTAGACAGCACAGTAGCTGACAACCATGGAGACATCATAGGCATGTCCTCCCACTCAAATGCCCCTTTCAGTGAGAACTGCTGAACTGAATTTTCCCCTCCTTAGTCCAGATGCTGAGGTCAATCATCAAGCCCTTACTGTAACCCTGGCGAACAACTAGATGAGCACAGAGCTGGGATCAAACAGGGCTATTTCTGATCTACATGACTCAGTATCATACTGCCCATATCCATTGAGTAACCAAGGTATACTTTAGGTTTTCAGTGTGAAGGGAAGCCTTTTATTCTTTGGGACATCAAGAGGCCCCCAAGACAATTTTTTTTCTTAAAAAAACCCCCATCATAAATATCTGTGGTAGTTGACAACACATAAGGTTGAAAAACACAGAAAACTGTATTCTGAAATTGTAAATCAACATCGAGAAAGTTTCTCCCTCACTCTGCAGAATGAGAATAAGTCAAAACATTCATGTTGAGGCATTGACTAATCATCATTTTGGAAACGGGTCCAGATCTGGGCTCCATTTCAGTTGCCTTCCTAAATGGATGCCAAGATGACCAACGAACATCGGATTAGGTTGAAGACTCTAGCCAGAGGCCCTCCTTTTTATCTAGTTATAAACAATGACTTTTCATTTTTTTAAATAAAAAATAAACATGTGGGGATGGGAGAAAGGAAAAGAAATCACGAAATGTATGTTTTGAAAACCTTCCACATATTATCTAAGTTTAATACAAACAGACTCTTTCTCAAGTTTTAAACTATTGTGAAACATAAATGATCCCCAGATTTGTACATAACTGGAAAAACATTACAGAGCATCTTTACGTAGATACTTACATAAGGCCTGTCAACATGGAAACAAGCCATTCATCCCAAAATGTTTGTGGCAATGTTTCTACTCATCCTAATCACTTCCTCTACCCTTTCCCCAAATGTGTGTTGGTCCTAAATTAGACCATCTCACACCATCAAATCAATTTCTTCTCCAAATGGTTATTGAGTTCCCTCTTAAATTTGCTGACAAAACTCTTCCTGTGAATTCTCCCTTGAGTAATCCATCCCACATAATTCACTCTATCGTGGCGAAATAGTTAAATGTAAACTTTCTGTTCGCTTCCCTCTTCTGAGCTCGAATTATGGAACCAGGGTGCCATAGGTGGAGAAGTTATCTGGAGGTACAACATCAAACTTAATTGGCAACATATAGGCCTACTCACTCACTCACACCACAGGCAGGTTACACATTCTCCTCAATTCCCACCCCCACCTTCGCAAGGAGTTTGTGATATCAGTTGGGTTCACCAAGCGTAAAATACTTCCTAATAGGAGGCAGCAAAAAAAAAACCCAAACATCTCGCTTCAGAAACAAACACACAAAAAAAAATACAGAACTGAGAAACCTAGCTCGACGAGAGAACAAATCACACCACCAGCTGATGTGCAGCAAAATAAATAGACAACATCTCAAGCAGGTACGACCCAGTTAAACATCAGCATGTTCCTGTTTGAAACTGAAACACTACCTCAGGGTTGTGTTTGAAAATATGATACCATAGGGCCTTGTAAATCATCACTGGATCTTCATTGCGACCTTGGACACAGTGTACAATGGCGAGCACGTGTCACAGCAAGCATTCCACAGTTCCAAGAAGCCCAATGCTTCACACCCAACTTCCCCCCAGCACTTCAGTTCCTCCTACAATATCCTGCCAAGGTTCGTTTAGAAAATTTGTGTCCAACGTGCAATATCTCTACTGTACATGAGAGGTTCAGGCCTGTAGCTTTCTCACACACACACACACACATATATATTTAAATGCAAATCCAGAACCAACCGTCAAGAACAAGTGGCCGTGACAACAAAACAATGTCCTCCAAGTCACTTTGGCACTTCAATCGCCCAACTCCTTATATGAATCCTTCCTGAAGGAAGTAAGTCTCATATGGTTTCATTGGTGCCATGTGTGTTCTCTGGTCACTATGCGTCATCTCCGGGCCTCAACAGCAAGTCTCAGCCTGCTAGTCAACCATTAGAAGAAGTCAACCAAGAAGCATCTTCCCACTCCCTTGTTGGGAGTCACTGAATAATAATCAGTTGATTTCATTGGCTTCCAATTTCCTAGCACGGGACACTGAGATCATCCGGTTACATGTCCTACCTGTACCCAAACAGACAAAGGAGTGCAGCTGTGATCTGGAGTACATCTAGCTCACGAGTATATACACCTGTCTTGTTCAAAGTTGTGCAACACGGTTCCATCATTTATTGGGAGAAAGATTTGGCTCTATTTGGCGAAATGTAGTCTACTTGGAACAATCCGTTTTTTTCCTAAAACAAGTACTGCATCACAGAAACTGGATTTCAACTGTTTACCAAACACAAGGCAATTTCCTGATGCACACATGACATAGCAGGAAGTGAACAGAGATTTCAATTAGGGTGTTGCATCTCCCAGCTAGAACAAACCACATGAGAGCAGTTATCAGGGGAAGGGGGGGGGAAATAAGGAGCCATTATTCCAAATGGTATATTTAGGGATTCCACCTCTGGGCAAACAAAAATTTGACTTGAACTAATTTACATCATGTCAAATAGAGTCCAAATAAATGATCAGAAGTTTTTCCAAGGCACATCCGCGCAAGGTCTCTCCGACATGGTGGTAAAATAAAACCAACTCAACCGCGGAGGATAACAAAACAAACTCGCCGACAACATCAGGCTTTGCAACACAGGATGCAGGCTACAATGTCATCTCCATTCACCGAATTGTTCTCAACTAGGGAGGCCTTCAGCAACATCCAACAACAACAAAATTACATTCATACAGCGCGACTTCCTTACACAGCGAAGTGTCCCAAAGCCCTCGACTGTATGGTGGTTGGACCATGGCGCCAAGGTGTGTGTGTGTGTGTGTGTGTGTGTGGGGGGGGGGGGCGGGGCGGAGGAGAGGAGAGAAGGTGACCGTATGGACAATCGAAGAGGAAGGATGTTAGGCGCGATCTGAAGACGGGTAAGGAAAGGGGTAGAAATAGAGGAAGAGTGTTCCAGAGCGTAGTGGCTGAAAGCGCGACCTTAGCTGGTTTATGGTAAATAAATTTGCTTGCATTGTTCTGACCACCGGGATGGGATGTAGATTACATTTTTTGCAAGGACACTTCCATCTCCACAATTCCTGCGTTCCAATTCCTCCACCCTTTCCCCCAACCCCCCTCCCCCACTTCAAGCCAGATCATCATCCTACCTTGCGAGCAGCTGGAGAATAACAGCAAGTTAAGAAAAAATAAACTCACAATATCATTTTTTTGATATTAAAAAAAGTCAAGTGGGGATCAAGCAGACGAAAAACCTCACATCAACAGAAGCAACGGGTATTAAAAATTAATGTGCGTAACGCTAGATCAAAATACAATACAATGGAATAAAAACAGTAAGCAAGGAGAGAGGGTGATCAAACAAAAAATCTAACAACATCAATGTATATATATTATATATATATTTGTAGCTCTGGATTGTTAAAAAAAAGTAAAAAGAAAAACAGTGATAACAGCCACACAGACAAGACTGTTTAGAAAACCAAAACTACATTTGTTTGTGGGGATTTTTTTTTTAAAACATAGAAAATTCACCTAAAACGGTGGTTGGCGGGGGGGTTAAAAAACAACTGCCAAGTCTTATTTTAAATTAAAGAAAACTAAAGTAAATAATAAACCTTATTTTTTCTCTCTCTCTCTGCAGGACTATTGGGATTAAAAGTAACTTTTTCATTAAAAAAATTAAAACAACACATTACAGTTCACACACACACATATATATATAT
Organism: Hydrolagus colliei; assembly: GCA_035084275.1. Lineage (NCBI taxonomy): Eukaryota > Metazoa > Chordata > Chondrichthyes > Chimaeriformes > Chimaeridae > Hydrolagus > Hydrolagus colliei. The sequence goes on from CM068768.1 coordinate 8,383,500, forward strand.
ATGTTATATATATGTTATATATATATATATATATAACAATACTTGCATTTGATACAGTGCTTTATACCAAGAGATTGGTAAAGAGATTCACAGAAATAAATATACGGTAAATGTAAAGTGAATTGACTAATAAATATATTGTGGGCCAAATGCCCAGAAAAACACATACACACATATATATATATTTCTCTCTCTCTACACACACACAAAACTATATATATTTCTCTCCCTCCCTCTACAGACACACACACATATATATATTTCTCTCTCTCCAGACACACATACACATATACGTCTCTCTGTCTCTCCCTCTCCAGACACACACACACACATATATATATCTCCCTCTCCAGACACACACACATACATACATATATATATATTTCTCTCTCCCCCTCCAGACACACACACACAGATATTATATATTTATTTATGTAGTAGAAGAAAACGGGAGCATGATGTAACCACGTTGCAATAAAAACAAGCCGGGGGTGGGAGGAAGGGGGGGGGGGGGGGTGAGCAAGGAGGCTTTCTTCTTGAGCTGAGCTGCAGAAAACCGACCGAGAGCTGGCGGGTGCAATGAGGGGAAGAGGGGGAGGTGTGTGTGAGATGAAATGAGGGCAGAGACACACACAGAGGGAAGGAGGGAGAGAGAGACACAGAGAGAGAGAGAGACACAGAGAGAAGCGCGCGGGATGTGTGTGTGTGTGTGTGCGTGGGAGGGAGGGGAGGATCAGGGATTCCCGGGGCAACGTTCGAAATTGGAACGCGGTCCCGGGAATCCGGGGGCCTCGCGTTCCAACCCCGGGGCTGGGGGGTGTCCGCGCGCCTCAAATGCAAATGCGGGTTCGTCTCTTACACACACACACACACACGTATATATATATACACACACATAAATATTTCTCTTATACATACACACACACACACATTTTTTTTTGCAAAGTGCGCAACGCGGCGGGCCTGCCCAGGCCGGGCGGGTAATTCAGATCCGCCTTTGCGTTTGCGGTTTAAAGATATATATATACACACACATAAACTGTGTGTGTGTCTGATCTCTCTTTGCTTGTTTGCGTTTTTCTCTCTCTCTTTCTCGCTCTCTTCCCCCCCCCCCACCACCACCCCACCTTTTGCTAAAACGCGGAGGTGCATTCAATATCAATAAGAGATCTTGTGTGGATAATTTTATCCTTAATAAAAAGATGATATATATATATATACACACACACCGTATACATACACTATATCGTTGCATGCATACACATACACACAACACAAACACATACAAACAAAAGAAAGTCACTTCTTTTTTTGGGGGGGTTTGTTTCCTCCTTTCTTTTTGAGTAAGAGAAGGGGAGGGGAGGGAAAAATACACAATACCCCCCCACCCACCCACACACACACATACATTCCCAGCTCCACGTGATACGAATCCAGATTTTTTTTGTGGGGGGGGGGGGGGGTTTGTGGAGTTAAAATAGTTTTTTTTAAAAAACTAATTAATCACACAACCCCCCACCCCCACCACGTCCTTCCTTCCTTTCCTCCATCTCTCTCTCTCTGCCCCCGCACGCACACACACTCTCTCTGCTCACACACACCAACACAAACACCAGATTATTTTAATATATATATATATACTGTATAGTATATGTTTTTAAAAGTTATTTCACCTTCTCTCCTTCCCTCTCGCTCACCCTCTCCCTAAAAACAAATCCTTCTCAGCTGGTTTTTTCCTCTTTCACAACACATATATACACACACATATATTATATATATATATATTCCCTTCCTTCCTCCCTACCGACCCTCTTGCAGTAATATATATACTTTAACACAAATCTAATGTACACACACCGCATATTTACACACACTGCATATAGGTATATATATTCCCTCCTTTCCTTCTTCCAGTATATGCATATATTTATGTATTGACTTTATAAGATATACTCACACATAGAGTATATACACACACACACATACGCAGAGTAGATAAGATTTTTCTCTTGGTATTTTTAACAAAAAATAAATTTAAATAAACCCGAATAATAAAATTAAAAAACACACAAATGAACAATAATGTGGATTTTTTTTTAAAAAAAAGACAAAACGCGCCTTTAGACACAGACACACAGAGAGAGAGTGAGAGACACACATACCAGACAGGCAGACGAGACATATACATAGACAGATAGAGAATAATTTCTTTTGGGGGAGGGAGGAGAGGAGACAGGGAGAGAGAGAGAGAGAAATAAAGAGAAAAAAAGTAACACAAAAGGGAGAGAGAGAGAGAGAAAAAAGGACTCACCACGTGATAATGAAGCCAGGCCTCGTCGCTTGATTTCCTTTTTCCAGATATAAATATATAATAATCTCTGTGTCTGTCTGTCTCTAAATATGTTTCCTCCACCCCCCCTCACGCTTCTCCTCCCTCGACCCCTCGGGAGGAGGAAGGAGAGGAGAGTGAGGGGAAGGGAGGGAGAGGGTGGGAAAATAAGATGGGGGGGGGGGGGGGGGGTGGGGGGGGTGGAAGGAGGAGGGGAGAGAGAAGGAGTGAGACAGAGAGAGATATATAGAGAGGGAGAGAGAGAGAGACACAGGATCTGGTCCCTTCTCTCTCCCTGCCTTGCCTTCCCCCACCCTCACTGCAAAGCAAACAGCCTACTCTACCCCA